>QRFJ01007854.1:0-16526 GCA_006176705.1 Cocos nucifera | reverse complement strand
GGTCGGATCTCGATCTCGCCCATGCCACCTCCCCTCTCTCCCTCTCTCAGTCTCCCTCTCTCGGTCTCTTCCTCTCTTAGTCCCTCCATGCCTCTCCCTCCCCACCTCTCCCTCTTTGCTGTAAGATTCGCTCACCGATGGGCCACGGTCGAACCCCGATCTCGGGTCCCAGAATCGGGTCTGGATATCCGAGGATCCATTCGGGTCTAAGTCTAGGTACTTCAAGGCCAGACCTGTTGGGTTTTCAATAAGCAAATTTATTTAACAATGCAGCTATTGGATGGAGCCAGTTGTATTTTAAGTCTAGCCATAAACTTTCTATAATTACAGTAGGTCTAGTAGTGGTAAAAGATTGAGCATTTATTTGTATGGATCCTCACATATTAGTTTTATTCAATATTCTCTAAATTTAAAAAAATATAAAATTTAATAAACTATTCATGAATAATGATTATAAAATTAATGACAAGAGCATATATTTATATATTCATATAAGCTTTTTCTACAAATATATGGCCTTATAAATCTAAACTATTTGTAAATGGTTTGTGATCAACATGGCAATGGTTTGTTTGGATATGGCTATAGACCTAGCCAACACTCTTCACCTATTCCTTAATCACACATCCTTGCAACTCCGCAAGACACAAGAAAGAAACCCGATTAATGGAACTAATATATATATATATATATATATATATGCTTGTATATTATGTGAGCACGTGCATGGTGAGGAGTTGTGGCTTCTCCTGAGATAATTTTTGCTTTAATTTATGATGCAGCATGAGTACTTTTATTGAAGTAGCTATCAAGCAACATTGGAGTCTATGCAAAAAAAATCAAGAATCACTAGGACAAGGCTATAGTAACATGCATAATTATAATAATTTTACATGCATAATAATAGTTTTTCTTCTTTCATGTCTTTTTTTCCTGCTTTTACCAACTTATTGTTTTTGAATTTTTTGATAGGTTTGATATTTTGTGTCACAAATCCAAATGATTAGCTTGCATCATCAAATAGATATTGATAGCTGCACAATTATTTTTTTAAATAAAATACGTGATAGCTGCTAGTTGCCAACATACAACCACAAAATACCTTGTTAAAGATAAAACCATATAATATGCTAGCATTTCTTAAATCAATATAAATATTTTCTAATTATATGTTCTAACTAGAATGGATATCGATGAAGCCAAATCTCATCACACCTTTTGGCAATTGATAAATTGCCTTAGTAAAAGAATAATAAAAGATAAAAATAATTATGATATGTCAATTATTTTAAAATCTATAAAGATTTTTCATTTATGTCCACCTGACATTTTGTAATACATTAATTATATATAAAACTCACCATCAAGTAGGAAATGATGGGTGAAATATGGGTGTGGTATGGATTTTTTCAACCCAAAATATTGATCAATATTTAATATATACAGCAACAAAGTTCATAAAGTGGTGCCACACATTGTCCTTTTTCGTATCCCAAGCTGTGGCATGATCCATTGCAACTTTTGGTCTCCACATCACATAATGCAATACAATAATATCTTGCTTGCGCTGTAACAACAAAATAATTTTTGAATTAGCATGTATATTTATACTTGCATGAACAAATATTTAGAAAATCTGAGAAAAACTGAGGCGTGCTACATGAATATTAAACAAAAGAGAATGATGCATTTTAAGGCCTTCATGTCTATATATTCTTCCAATTTTCTATACTGAAATAGAAGAAGAAACATACCATAAGCAAAGAACATAGCAAGAACTATGATGGCAATGAAAATTTTATTGGCATTGGAAGAGGAAGAGGAAGCCATATCAAATTTCTTGATCTAGTCTAAGAATATGCCTTAGGGCTTTGAATTTATATTTGTCCAAAATATTTATTTTGTTGAGTAATAATAATTATCTAAAGGGGGTTTTGTTTCCTTTAATTGCCATTAGGCACTATTTATTGGGTTATTTTACCAAGAGTTTCTTATACCTTAATAGGATGGTAACATTTTGTTTTGTTCAGTTTCTTCATGGCATCTTAATTAATACCACTTGATTAAGTGACTTGGGAGCGATTATTCTCTAACAAATTTGAGAATAATAGGGTCCATTAAATATTTTGATAGGGATCCTTCAAAAGTTGAATAACGGGAATGGGATGATGGGAAAGGAAACTAGGATAATTTTAATACCTTCGATGTAATAAGAAGATATGATTTAATCTTTTTCCATTATCTTGGGCTCTTAAAATCCATTGATCACTAGTCGTGATGAAAATTATTTTAAAAAAATTTAATGATTTTAAAGATTATTGCAATTTCTGTGGAATACTATTCTTAAAGAAACATACACTTGATGGCATTTATAACTTAATAATCTTTATGGCGATGTCTTGCTTTTCACTAGTTTTATATTTTAAAAGTTGTAATTTACGTTGGTAGGATAGATATCATGGCTAAAGTAGCGAGGCATGAGCCTGCCCCCTTTTTGGTGAACCAAGTCTTAAGTCAAAATTCTTTCATCATGTCTCGTCAAATTAAGCCTTTCTTTATAAGATCACGTAAATCAAGAAACATCCTTCAAAATAATCAGCTAACTAACATCTTTTTAAAAAATATAAGAACTATCAATTTGACTCTAGTTAGAAATTATGAGCATGCCATGGATAGAAGTTATACAACCATAAACAATGATTACAATGGAAAAAATTTAGACATCTTTGCTTCAAGTGAATGAAACAATTAAAAGCATTGATGCTTGCAATACATATACCAATTTGGCTAGATTTGAAATAACAACCTCTCGCTAAGAGCTCATAAAATTGATTTCTCTAGTTATGAAATAAGAATCATATGTGAGGAGTTTATTGCTATCCCCAACACTTTAGAAGTATTAGATTGGACGAAAGTAAACTGAAGGATACATCAAGATGTTTTACAACATTGATCTTTAATCCATTGAGGTTCCTATCTAACAATTAGATATATAGTTCATGTGACAGTTCGTGCATCGAGCCATTGAGGCCTCTATCCATATTATTGATTTCATATCACATATGTGCTTATGTGCATGAAAATTTGATAGATACTAATATTTTTAAATTTATGTTTTGAAAATAAAATTTGATCATGTTTGCATACCGACTAATGATTAATTATATTTTGACTATCGCATCCCATGTTGTCACATGAATTATCTATTTAAGATGCTTATTGCTTATTGGGTTATCAATCTCATTATTCTTTTTTGCTTTTTCAGATTTAGAAGCTTAGTTATGGATGTGGGTACTACATTGAAAATTAAAAATAAGTTTTGATAGTATCAACATAATTTAGATTTGGATTTATTATTATAGGTTATAGGATTATTATTTGAGGTTCAATGGATGTTGGACTTTTGAATGTTATTTTTTAGTTGGATTTATTAGTTAATTAAATTTCAACTTTTAGTTATTCAAATTATCTCCTTTGTAATGCATATGATATCGTGTTGGGATAACTTGCATGCTTGTAGAGAGTGTTCTCCACAAGCATGGATGGTTGACATGAATCCTTGATTCACGTTCTTGGATGGGTGTGTGCGATAATTAATATGATATCAGAGCATAAGTGGAGAAATCATGACACACAAAATCAGACATGAGTGTTGATTTGAAGGCGCTAGGGGCATTGGGATGATAACTAATATTAATTTTGATATAATTTAGAAATTTAGATTTGAGACAAGTATATTGATGGATTTGAATCAGAGTGCACATCGAAAGCATTGTGGTCTAAATTTTTTTCAAGCTGATCAGAATAATAATTTGATTTAAGGAATACTATAATGAAAGACTTGATCATTACATTATAGGATTATTATGATCTGAGAAAGATGTAACCCTAAATTTTTTATGATTGGGCAAGAAAAATTTTGATGATGAATTTTTTTTTTAGAAAAGAGAATGTGACACCCAAGTCCAAACAACTTGGGTCTCATCTAGACACAAAAAAGAAACAACCCAAAAAAAATTTACCATGAATTTTAGAGCACTAGAAAAAAAAAGAGGGCCAACATATGCTGGGCACTTGCTAGGCGGAAGAGTTGAACTCCCATTGGAGTTCTCTTCCTTCACCAATCAACTCTTGATCAGGGAGGAGTTTAACTCCTCCCCTCTAGCCCATTTTAAGGGAAGAGGGCTTCCCTCTTCTTCCCTTTCTAATTTATCTCTAGAAAATCATATTTTCTCTCTCTATGAGTTTCTACCACTAAAAGTGTCTTCCTCAAGATTATGTTTCTCTTTTAGGCTTTTCTAAATCATAGAAAGAACCTTCAACAATCTTAATAGACCATGATGAAAGGATCCTGACTTTTGACTATCGAATAGCCAGCCCTCACCTTGATCAAGCCTATCATCATTAGATTTTACCATCAATTACATCCTACCATCCTAGCATGATCCTTGATTTATAGTTAATCAATTGGATGTCCTAAATTGAACCATTTCGACGTCAGCTATAAGGATTTTAAAATTTAGGATTTTATTTTGAAAATAATTATGATTAAAATTTGATAAAAGTAGGATTTTAGATATTCAATTTTGTAAAAGAATTTTGGGAAGCTCGTTGTTCATACAAGATTAAGATGACTCCATGTAGGATAAAAAAGTCTGCTCGATGTACTGCTAAAAAATTATTAAACCAATAGAATTGCGATCCTCCTCAGTAGGTTGGTGGTATCCCTTAGCAGAAAAGAGTCATTGATCCTATTAGGAATATATAGATGGAGCAGCAAGAACCAATTATGGCCCGAAAAAGAAAGATATTAGTCGGCATGGTGCAATCATAATAGTAGTTGCCGCAGTAATTACTACAACCATGGCAAGTGCAACTACAAACATCACCACCGTAGGAATGTGGAGAGCAGCAGGATTAGTGAAGTAATATTGTAGAATTTAAATGGTTGTCTCCATTAGCTTTCATGGGGACTATTGAATTGATGGAAGCTGATAATTGAATTATGGAGATGGAGATCATGATTAGTATTTTGGAGTGTCATGGTGATGAAAAGATTTGTTAGGAAACTTATTTATTATAAGGTAAAGGGTTCAACTAACGGTACTAACTAGACATAAATATAAATATGATGGGGAGCAACTCTTCTGTGGGAGACTTTGAAGGGCATTTTCTAATCAGTATTTTTCTTGGAGTGTAATGACATAACAAGAATAGAAATTTATTTATCTAAAATAATGAAATATGATAGTTGTAGAATATGAAACTAAATTTACCAAGCTTGCAAACTTTATTCTAAGGTTGGTCGAGGATGAGCGTGATCAAGTGTATAAATTTGAGATGAAACTGAGGATAGAAACTAGAAAGTAAGTGGAGCTTTGTAAATTAACTACTTGTATAGATGTGGTGAAGAAAGCATTAAAAATTGAAATGAAAGCCAATGAAGAACATGCTAAAAGAGAAGAAAATCCAAAGAAATGAAGTAGGCTGAATGAATCTCAAGCGCAGAATAGTAAATACACTAGGGATTCAAACAAAGATCAGTGAGTGACAGCTCTATGCCAGCAGATAGCATCAAATGTTCTAGGTGGGGTAAAGCTTATGCTGATTATGAATGCAGTTCTATCATTGGTACTCACTTTAAATGTGGTAAGATAGATCACAAAATAGATGAGTGCCCCCAGAGATCTGAGAGTCAGCCTGCCCTAAAAGCTGAACAAAATAAGGATAAGAATCTAAAAATCTAGATCCAAGGACGTGTCTATGCTTTTATGCAACAAGATGTGCAGACTTTCGATTCTGTGGTAATGGGCTCTGAGATAGGTTCTTGGAATTAATTAGACTGATGAATTGATTTTGCTCATAAGATAAGTAATGATTGACCTTCTCTAGATTTTTCATTTATATAATCATGAAGATTGAACAAATTATTAATGAATTTATACATGATTTATGAATCTATGAAAATATATTTTGAATGAAAATTGACATAAAATTTTAGATTAGTATTTCTCCTATTATTACTATAATTATTTATTGATCAAAAATCATATATGCATATTAATTTTGATTTGATTATGAAATATTTATTATTCTAGAAAAAAGTTTTGATACAAATCAGATTTAGACTCTCAGTCTGACTATATTATGAATCCTGCCAATTGGGGGTTATGCATTAGTGCTTGGACTATTACTGAGCCCATGATTCTGTTTCTAGCCTAACCATAGCATATAAGTATGGTATTTTAGCCCAACCATAGGATATATTTCGGCCCCACCATAAGGTATAAGTATGGTATTCTGGCCCTATCGTGGGATATATGTTTGGTATTACGGCATCACCATATAATATTAGTATACATGGTCATAGTTAAAGATTCATGAGTTGTTTGAATTTGTTTTGAATCGGATTATTGAGTATGATTTTTTTTGAATTAAATGTGTAATTTTGAATATGAGTATTTTAAAGACACTGGCATTACTGAATTCTTGTTTTGAAAAAGAAATTTGATCATGCTTGTACACCAACTAATGAATAATTATATTTTAACTCTCCATCCTCTATTATCATATAAAATATCCAGCCAAGGTATTTATTACTTATAGAGCTATCAACATAGTTTAGATTTAGATTTATTATTATATTTTATAAGACTATTATTTGGGGTTGAATGGATGTAAGACTTTTAAATTTTACTTATCAATTGAATTTGTTAGTTAAATGAACTTTGATATTTAGTTATTTAAATTATCTCGATTGTGATGCATTCAATTTCCTAGTGAAATGCATTGTATATTTATGGAGAAGGTTCTTCATAATTTTGTGGTTGTTGCCATAACCCCTTGATTCATGATCTCGGGTTGGGGGTGCAATAATGTAGGATTAAGCTGCCATTTTCTCATTACCACCATGCTACGACAAACCATCTAGTTGTCTTGATTGTTCCTTATGAGAGGTTCATCAAATGTGTTATTTTTATGCATCCAAAATAGAATATAAGTAGTTCATTATTGTTTCATCCTCTAAACTAGGTGGAATTTATGTTATCAAAATATTTTTAATAATTTCATAAAACTAGGCATTATTGAAAATAATTTGTGAAAGAACTAGGCCAGATCAAGCATGACCCTCACCATGGTAAGTTAAAATGAATTTTGTGCTTGGGCTATGGTCATAATTAATTCAAAATTGATTCAAACTAGTCAAGTTTTAGGCGAGAGCTTGATTTCAGCTATTGCTTGGCTTTTTGGCCCAATTAAATTATGTTATTAATAATAAAGGGTCTCGCTGTCTTGAATTAATTTTGCACACCTCGATCAGTTATCCTCCTGGAGTGAGAGGTTATAAATATGCTAAAAGTTTTGTCATTGTATAGGATAGGGGCCTATAAATGTGCTAGCATTCATCATGACCAAGCCTAATTAAGCTAAGGTTTAATTAACTTAAGTTTAGATTATTTTAAATTAAACTATTTGCACCTCAAGTAAATTCTCTCTCTATAAATTTTTAATTAAAGTCTTTGGCCCTTGGTTGCAAAGAAGAGGCATAAACTAACAAGTATGGTCCTTGATAATCATGTAAGTAACACACATCTATTGAGTCCTTTACATACGTCATTTATGTCCTTGTTGTTTTAGGGTTTAGGATCTAATCACAAAGCCATAATTACCTTATCGTCACCTTGAAAGTTCTTTATTGATGTACCAATTTGGTTAATGGACTAGAATTTCACTAAAAGAGATTAGATAGGAATCTTCTTGATAAAAATTAGTCAATAGTGTTTTCATTTAAGATCCTCAATAAAAGAGATTATTTAAGAGAAGAGAGTGCATTTAGTAAAAGATGGGATTTAAAATTTCTACCATATTTAAGAGAGAAAGTGAGTCTTTGTTAGATTTTCTTTTGAGTATGGTTTCAATGTGTATGTAGATATTATTCTTATTTTGAATTTTAATTTTGTTAAAAATTTAGTTTAAGTTTATTAAGAAAACTAAAAAGAGAAATGATTCAGATAAACGAGCAGTATATGAAAATTTTTTTTCCTTCATATAGTGTATTTAAGAGATTCAGGCTAATGTCTCGATGATTCCCACATAAGCTCCATCGATGGAGTCCAGCTATAGCAAGGAGTCCAATTATATCTTAAGGGTTTTTAATAAGCAAATTTGTTTAACAGTGCATGTATTGGATGGAGCCAGTTGTATTTTAAGTCTAGCCATAAACTTTCTATAATTACAGTAGGGTTAGTAGTGGTAAAAGATTGAGCATTTATTTGCATGGATCCTCACATATTAGTTTTATTCAATATTTTCTAAATTTAAAAAAATATAAAATTTAATAAACTATTCATGAATAATGATTATAAAATTAATGACAAGAGCATATATTTATATATTCATATAAGCTTTTTCTACAAATATATGGCCTTAAATATCTAAACTATTTGTAAATGGTTTGTGATCAACTTGGCAATGGTTTGTTTGGATATGGCTATAGACCTAGCCAACACTCTTCACCTATTCGTTCATCACGCATCCTTACAACTCTACAAGACACAAGAAAGAAACCCGATTAATGGAACTAATATATATATATATATATATATATATATATATATATATATATATATGCTTGTATATTATGTGAGCACGTGCATGGGTGTTGAGTTGTGGCTTCTTCTTGAGATAATTTTTGCTTTAATTAGTGATGCAGCATGAGTACTTTTATTGAGTAGCTATCAAGCAACATTGAAGTCTATGCAAAAAATATCAAGAATTACTAGGGCAAGGCTATAGCAACATGCATAATTATATTAATTTTACATGCATAATAATAGTTTTTCTTCTTTCATGTCTTTTCTTCCTACTTTTACCAACTTGTTGTTCTTGGATTTTTTGATAGGTTTGATATTTTGTGTCACAAATCCAAATGATTAGCTTGCATCATCAAATAGAAATAGATAGCTATACAATTATTTTTCTAAATAAAATACGTGATAGCTGCTAATTGCCAACATACAATCACAAAATATCTTGTTAAAGATAAAATCATATAATATGCTAGCATTTCTTAAATCAATATAAATATTTTCTAATTATATATCCTAACTAGAATAGATATCGATGAAGCCAAATCTCATCAAACCTTTTGGGAATTGATAAATTGCCTTCGTAAAAGAATAATAAAAGATAAAAATAATTATGATATGTCAATTATTTTAAAATCTCTAAAGATTTTTCATTTATGTCCACTTGACATTTTGTAATACATTAATTATATATATAACTCACCATCAAGTAGGAAATGATGGGTGAAATACAGGTGTGGTATGGATTTTTTTAATCCAAAAATTGATCAATATTTAATATATACAGCAACAAAGTTCATAAAGTGGTGCCACACATTGTCCTTTTTCATATCCCAAGCTATGGCATGATCCATTGCAACTTTTGGTTTCCACGTCACATAATGCAATACAATAATATCTTGCTTGTGCTGTGACAACAAAATAATTTTTGAATTAGCATGTATATTTATTCTTGCATGAACAAATATTTAGAAAATCTGAAAAAACTGAGGTGTGCTACATGAAATATTAAACAAAAGAGAATGATGCATTTTAAGTCCTTCATGTCTACATATTTTTTCAATTTTCTATACTGAAATAGAAAAAAAAAACATACCATAAGCAAAGAACATAGCAAGAACTATGATGGCCATAAAAATTTTATTGGCATTGGAAGAGGAAGAGGAAGCCATATCAAATTTCTTGATCTTGTCTAAGAATATGTCTTAGGGGTTCGAATTTATATTTGTCCAAAAAATTTCTTTTATTGAGTAATAACAGTTGTCTAAAGAGGGTTTTGTCTTCTTTAATTGCCATTAGGCATTATTTATTGAGTTATTTTACCAAGAGTTTCTTATATCTTAATAGGATGGTAACATTTTGTTTTGTTCGAATTTTTTCATGGCATCTTAATTAATACCGCTGGATTAAGTGACTTGGGAGCCATTATTCTCTAACATATTTGAGAATAATAGGATCCGTTAAATGTTTTGATAGGCACCCTTCAAAAGTTGAATAATGGGAATAAGGTGATGGGAAAGGAAACAAGGATAATTTTAATACCATCAATGTAATAAGAAGGTATGAATTAATCTTTTTCTGTTATCTTGGGCTCTTAATATCTATTGGTTACTAGTCGTGAAGAAAATTATTTTGAAAAAAATAAATGATTTTAAAGATTATTGCAATTTCTGTGGAAGACTATTCTTAAAGAAACATACACTCGAATGGCATGTATAACTTAATAATCTTTATGGCGATGTCTTGCTTTTCACTGATTTTATATTTTAAAAGTTATAATTTATGATGGTAGGATAGATATCATGGCTAAAGTAGTGAGGCATGTGCCTACCCCCTTTTTGGTGAACCAAGTCTTAAGTCAAAGTTCTTTCATCATGTCTCGTCAAGTTAAGCCTTTCTTTATAAGATCACGTAAATTAAGAAACATCCCTCTAAATAACCTCTTATCTAAAGCGTTAGCTAACAAACATCTTTTTAAAAAACATAAGAACTATCAATTTGACTCTAGTTAGAAATTGTGAGCATACCATTGATAGACGTTATACATCCATAAACAATGATTACATTGAAAAAATATTTAGACACCTTTGCTTCATGTGAATGAAACAATTAAAAGCATTGATGCTTGCAATACATATACCAATTTGGCTAGATTTGAAACAACAACCTCTCACTAAGTGCTCATAAAATTGATTTCTCTAGTTATGAAATAAGAATCATATGTGAGGAGCTTATTGCTATCCCCAATGCTTTGGAAGTGTTAGATTGGACAAAAGTGAACTGAAGGATCATCAAGATGGTTCACAGCATCGATCTTTAATCCATTGAGGTTCCTACCTAACCATTAGATGTATAGTTCATTTGATAGTTTGTGCATCGAGCCATTGAGGCCTCTATCTATATTATTGATTTCATATGTTATATGTGATTATGTGCATGAAAATTTGATGGATACTAATATTTTTGAATTTATGTTTTAAAAATAAAATTTGATCATGTTTGCGTACCGACTAATGATTAATTATATTTTGACTATCGCATCCTTTGTTATCACTTGAATTATCTATTTAAGATATTTAATGTTTATTGGGATATCAATTTCATTATTGTTTTTTTTCTTTTTAGATTTAAATGCTTAGTTATGGATGTGGGTACTACTTTGAAAATTAGAAATAAGTTTTGACAATATCAACATAGTTTAGATTTGGATTTATTATTATAATTTATAGGACTATTATTTGAGATTCAATGGATGTTGGACTTTTGAATGTTACTTTTTGGTTGGATTTGTTAGTTAATTAAATTTTAACTTTTAGTTATTCAAATTATCTTCTTTGTGATGCATATGATATCATGTTGGGATAACTTGGTTGCTTATAGAGAGTGTTCTCCACAATCATGGGTGGTTAACATAAACTCTTGATTCATGATCTCGGATGGATGTGTGTGATAATTAATATGATATCAGAGCATATATGAAAAAATCATGACACAAAATCAAACATCAGTGTTAGTAGGAAGGCACTAGGGGCATTGGGATGATAACTAATATTAATTTTGACATAACTTAGAAACTTAGATTTGAGATAAGTATATTGATGGATTTGAATCAGAGTGCACATCGAAAGCATTATGGTCTGAATTTTTTTCAAGCTGATCAGAATAATAATTTGATTCAAGGGATATCGTAATGAAAGACTTGATCATGAAATTATAGGATGATTATGATCTGAGAAAGAAGTAACCCTAAATTTTTGAAGACTGGGCAAGAAAAATTTTGATGATGAAATTTCATTTTAGAAAAGAGAATATGACACCCAAGCCAAAACAACTTGGGCCTGATCCAGCCATAAAAATAAGAAACAATCCAAAAAGAATTTATAATGAATTTTGGAGTACTAAAAAAAAGAGGGCCAGCACATGCTGTGCACGTGCTGGGCGAAAGAGTTGAACTCCCATTGGAGTTCTCTTCCTTCACCAATCAACTCTTGATCAGAGTCGAATACAACCATTGGGAGGAGTTTAACTCCTCCCCTCTAGCCCAATTTTAAGAGAAGAGGGCTTCCCTCTTCTTTCCATAAAAAATCGAGGCCCAAGCTGGAGGTTCATTAGAGTTCTCTCCTTTTCTTCTCTCGGAAGGTGCTTCATCATGTTCATTGAAAGCACGGGCCAACCATCATTGGAACCTAAGTAGGATCCTCTAATTTTTAAGATTATTTGGTTTGCCATCCTCCTTAGCCCATGAACCTTGATTTTTGGTGGGCAATCATCGGATTTTTCATAGAAATCCTAATCTTTATTTTACCCTGGCTTCTGCCCATTCGTTTGTTGATTTATCTAGTACCGATAGTCATCTTAGACTGTCAGTCTGAATCTTTTAACTACATCATCACAGCCCCAATCACTACCAGTGAAAGCTATTTTGACGGTGCTCCCCTAATCCAAAAATAAATGAAGTAATCCCATATTTCACCATAGGACCAAAGAAAGAGAGAGAACGAGAGGAAAAGAAGAAAAAGATAGAAAGAAAGTAAAAAAATAAAGAAAAATAATAGAAAAAATGGATAGAGAGAGTTTCTCTCTCTTCCCTCTTCTTCTTATCTTCCACTCTCTGCTTTCTCTTTCTAGTTTATCTCTAGAAAGTCATACTTTCTCTCTCTATAAGTTTCTACCACTAAAAGTGTCTCCCTCAAGATTATGTTTTTCTTTTAGACTTTTTTAAATCATAGAAAAAACATTCAACAATCTTAATAGACCTTGATGAAAGGATCCTGACTTTTGACTATTGAATAGCCAGCCCTCACCTTGATCAAGCCTATCATTATTAGATTTCATCATCAATTGCATCCTACCACCCTAGCATGATCCTTGATTTATGGTTGATCAATTGAATGTCCTAAATCGATCCATTTCGATGTCAGCTATAAGGATTTTAGAATTTAGGATTTTATTTTGAAAATAATCATGATTAAAATTTGATAAAAGTATGATTTTAGATATTCAAATTTGTAAAAGAATTTTGGGAAGCTCGTTGTTCATACAAGATTAAGATGACTCCATGTCGGATAAAAAAATCTGCTCGACGTACTGCTAAAAATATATCAAACCATCAGAATTGCAATCCTCCTCAGTAGGTTGGTGGTTTCCGTCAGCAGAAAAGAGTCATTGATCCTATTAGGAATATATAGATGGAGCAACAAGAATCAATTATGGCCCGAATAAGGAAGATATTAGTCAGCATGGTGCAATCACAATAGTAGTTGCCCCAATAATTACTACAACAATGACAAATGCAACTACAAACATCGCCACCGTAGGAACGTGGAGAGCAGCAGGATCAGTGAAGTAATATTATAGAATTTAAATGGTTGTCTCCATTAGCTTTCATGGGGACTATCGAATCTATGAAAGCTGATAATTGAATTATGGAGATGGAGATGATGATTGCCATCTTGGAGTGCCGCGATGATGAAAAGATTTGTTAGGAAACTTATTTGTTGTAAGATAAAGTGTTCAACTAACTATACGAACTGGACATAAATATAAATATGATGGGGAGCAACTCTTCTGGGAGAGATTTTGAAGGGCATTTTCTAATCAGTATTTTTCTTGAAGTGTAATGATACAAAAAAATAAAAATTTATTTATCTAAAATAAAGAAATATGATAGTTGTATAATATGAAACTAAATTTACAAAGCTTGCGAACTTTATTCTGAGGTTGGTCGAGGATGAGCATGATCAAGTGCATAAATTTGAGATGAAACTATGGATAGAAACTAAAAAGCAACTGGAGCTTTATAAATTAACTACTTATATAGATGTGATGAAGAAAGCATTAAAAATTAAAATAAATGAAATAAAAGTCAATAAAGAACATGCTAAAAGAGAAGAAAATCAAAAGAAATGAAGTAGGTCGAATGAATCTCAAGCGCAGAATAGTAAATATACTAGGGGTTCGAATAAAAATTAGTGAGTGATAGCTCTACGCTAGCAAACAGCATCAAATTTTCTAGGCGGGGTAAAGCTTATGCTGATTATGAATGCAATTCTATCATTGGTACTCACTTTAAATGTGGTAAAATAAGTCACAAAATAGATGAGTATCCCCAGAGATCTGAGAGACAGCCTATCCTAAAAGCTGAATAAAATAAGGATAAGAATCTAAAAATTCAAATCCAAGAGCGTGTGTATGCTTTTACGCAACAAGATGTGCAGACTTTCGATTCAGTGATAATTAACAAGATGTGCAGAC
The DNA here is from genome assembly GCA_006176705.1 of Cocos nucifera. Taxonomy (NCBI): domain Eukaryota; kingdom Viridiplantae; phylum Streptophyta; class Magnoliopsida; order Arecales; family Arecaceae; genus Cocos; species Cocos nucifera. The sequence goes on along the minus strand of QRFJ01007854.1, from coordinate 2,184 downwards.
TTCCAAGAGCGTGATTTTGTTTCTAGCCCAACCATAGCATATAAGTGTGGTATTTTAGCCCGAACCACTAGGATATATTTCGGCCCTACCATAAGGTATAAGTATGGTATTCCGGCCCTATCATGGGGTATATCAATTATGTTTTATGAATGAAGAACAACAGGATGGAATGTTGTGGATGGCGTTATGAAACTTTACTAATGTCACATAGGTAGACTTGTCGGAGATCGAGGCTGCCATTAGCCTCGCAATTACTGAACCAGGTGTGCAGGATGAAAATATCACTTTGCCTTCAGCATCATCAGTTCAGTATATGAGGCTAGAGTTAGACGGGCATTTGAAAGTTTATGAATGGGGAACAATAGGATGGAATGTTGTGGATGACATTATGAAACTTTACCTAGATAATTGTGTCGATCCCATAGTGTACGGAGAGCATGAAATTTGTTCTAATAATGGGTAATGCAGCTGCCCTAGTGGAATTAATAGAGATTCGAATTATTTTAGATAGATTGATGATAGGCAGCCTAGTCTTGTTTGCTTCCTTGTGATTTCTCTATCTTGCTAATCATTGCAAGATCACCAGCTCTTGGCTCTCAAGGATGATACTTATTTCTTTTTGCTGTTGGCTATTGAATATGGTATTATTTTTTTCCATTGCTTGCCTTAATCTGAAAAATGAAGAGAGTTGCAGGCAGGCAATTGCTCTTGCAAAGTTGATATTTTTTAGTATGGCCAAAATATTTCTGATGGCTTTTGTTTCTTACCATCGCAATTGTTCTCATTGATGAACAATCAGCTTACAATAACTCATTATAATTCAATTCTATATGTTAGGGTTCAGATTATCCCTGGAACAACTAATAGACACTGTATTCTTCAACTTCTAGAGGGAAGGTAATGGGTGTTGGAGCAATACTGGGTTCCACTGCTAGAGTTTTATTTACCGTGTTCCTTGTAGTTGAGCATTTTGTTTTATTCGTGAGAAAAACAATTTACATATGGAAGAAGAAGATCAACCTGGTCATGTATTAGGAACACCAACTAGATTTTCTTTTGAAGAACTGAAATCAAGTACCGAGAACTTCTATAAAAAGCTAGGAGAAATAGGCTTTGGGTTTGTATTTGAGAGAGAGTGGGATAATATGAGAGTAGCGGTAAAGTGCTTGGATGGCATCTGAGTCAAATGATAACATCAATTTGAGATTTCTCATTTTTCTCATGTCTTTGGGCAACTCTTTGAGATTACAACAAAATGAAAGGTTCAACTTTGAGATTACAACAAAATGAAAGGTTCAGCACTTGCAAGTTGTAGAGAGAAGTAATCAAGTTAGGTAATGCCTCAATAAAAGTTTCTGATAGGTCTAGGAACCTTAGATGCTTTAACCTGCTTATTCTTCTAGGATAACTTTTTGAGTCCTGTGCCCTGTAGATCCAGTACATGCAAAAATAAGTAAGATTTGACACCACATAGAAGATGAATTCTCTAATGTTTACAACTCTGAAACATGGCAAAAATATAAGTGATCTCAATTGCTTTGTTTTGTAGGCGAGCTATAAACATTCTTGATGATTTGTCGTTATTAAAATCAATTGATGAATAGCGACATATCAATGCGAAATGCTTGTGTCCTTGCCCGCCTCCATGATGATGGCCTCATCACCTATGACACAGCAAGCAAGGTCATGGACTAGATCATGCATCTTGCATACTGTCACGTTACCATCAGAATCCTTTTTTGCATCCTGAAAAAAGGAACCTCCATAGCAAATTATTGAAAAACTGATTGCCGATATTCTCTAAATCCATATTATTATCTGATGGTTGAACCAACCCTTCTGGACAATCTCCTTCCCTATTTCTACCTACTATGGGGTCTCTTCTCATCTCCCCAACCCACATATGATGTTCAAATAGTTCCTCTATCCTTCTATCATTGTAGATTAACCGAGCAAGCATGGTCTTCCCAACTCCACCCAAACCAACTATTGGGAGAACAGAGACATCCTTATCGGTATCCATATGGACTAAGAAATTTATGACCTCGATCTTTATCATCATCCCAGCCATAAATTTCATATTCAATTAAAAATAAGTAGGTCTCTCGATCCAAAGGTCTCTCCAGTATGGATCTCTCACTCAAATGGTATTTCAATCTCTCTTCTGAAAATTTGGTCCAATTG
>QRFJ01007853.1:0-37076 GCA_006176705.1 Cocos nucifera | reverse complement strand
GCGACGGCCATTGGAAGCGGAACTGCCCTACTTACCTGGCCACCCTGAAGAACAAGAAGGAAGGTCCTTCTGGAGGTATGCTCGTTATTGAGTCTAACCTTACGGTTTCTTCTGCATCCAGTTGGGTGCTTGACTCTGGTTCTAGTGCTCATCTGTGCACTTCTATGCAGGGTCTTGAGGATAGCAGGAGGCTGAGGGATGGAGACATGATCCTACGCATTGGTAATGGAGCAAGAGTTGCTGCAGTAGCCGTGGGAACATACCCTCTTCGATTACCATCTGGTTTAGACTTAGTTTTGAAAGACTGTTATTTTGTGCCTGCAGCCTAGCAGGAATTTGATTTCTGTTTCATGCTTAGCACAAGAAGGTTATGTGATCACCTTCTTTAAGGACCATTGTAACATTCTTTATGAAAGAAATAAAATTGCAAATGGTTTCCTTATTAATGGTCTTTATCAGCTACATATTGATGTACCTGTTCTAACTATCGAGCAAAACGTGAATGCCAAACGACCTAGGGATAGTCCAAACGACAGATATCTATGGCACCTGAGATTAGGTCATATAGCAGAAGATAGGATCAACAAATTGGAGAAAAATGGGCTATTGAGTCCATTGACTTCCGAGTCATATCCAACTTGTGAATCCTGTCTTCAAGGCAAAATGACTAAACTCCCTTTTGTTGGACATGGGGAGAGGGCCACAGATCTCCTTGCCCTAGTACATACTGATGTGTGCGGCCCATTTGATGTGCCGGCTAGAGGCAATTTTGTCTACTTCATTACCTTTACCGATGATCTGTCTAGGTATGGGTATGTGTATCTTATGAGACACAAGTCTGAAGCCTTTGAAAAGTTCAAAGAATTCAGACATGAAGTAGAAAAACAAACAGGAAAACCCATTAAGGTTCTTCGATCAGATCGAGGAGGTGAATACCTTAGCAGGGAATTCCTAGACTATCTCAAGGATAATGGCATAGTCTCTCAATGGACTCCACCAGGAACACCTCAACTCAACGGGGTTTCAGAATGGAGAAATCGGACTCTATTAGATATGGTTCGATCCATGATGAGCTTCACAGACCTCCCTGATTTTCTTTGGGGACACTCATTGTTAACTTCAATCTATCTACTGAATAGGGTTCCCTCTAAAACCGTTCCTACCACACCGTATGAGATATGGCACGGTAAGAAACCAAGTCTGAGTCATCTCAGAATTTGGGGTTGTCCGGCTCATGTCAAAAGACAACAAGCGGACAAGTTAGAGTTTAGGTCCTTTCAGAGCTCGATTCATAGGATATCCTAAAGAGTCATTAGGATACTATTTCTACATTCCAGAAGACCACAATGTGATTGTGAGTCGACATGCCATCTTTCTTGAAAAATAGTTTATTCAAGATAGCGGCATTGGAAAAGCAGATCAAGCTTGATGAGAAAGTCTCACAAGCAGAACGAGCTAAGGACCAAGTGGAACCAAATCAGGTTGAGCCAATAAGAACACTACCTCCTCCACCTCGTAGATCGGAAAGAGTTTTCCCGTCCCCCTGAAAGATACTTAGGTATTATTTCAGAGGATGTAGAGGAAATGTTCCTCGTAGGTAATGGTGCTCATGGTGATGATCCCAAAACCTACAACGAGGCGATATCAGATATCGACTCCGAGAAATGGCTAGAGGCAATGCAGTCAGAAATTGACTCGATGCACTCAAACCAAGTCTGGACCTTGGTAGATCCACCAGAAGGTATAGTACCTATTGGATGTAAATGGATCTTCAAGAGAAAGATTGGTGCAGATGGGAATGTGGAGACATTCAAGGCTAGATTGGTGGCAAAAGGTTATAGTCAACGCGAAGGCATAGACTATCAGGATACCTTTTCCCCAGTAGCTATGCTAAAATCCATCCGCACATTGCTTGCTGTTGCAGCCTATTTCGATTATGAAATATGGCAAATGGACGTGAAAACGGCATTCCTAAATGGATATCTTGAGGAAGATATCTATATGGAACAGCCGCTAGGTTTCACATCCAGTGATACTGATCACAAGGTTTGCAAGCTGCAAAGGTCCATATATGGACTTAAGCAAGCATCTCGGAGCTGGAACACTCGTTTCAATGATGTGATCAAAAAGTTTGGTTTCATCAAAAATGAAGAGGAACCATGTGTTTTCAAAAGGGTCAGTGGGAGCGCTGTTGTCTTCCTCGTATTGTACGTGGATGACATCCTCCTTATTGGGAATGATATTCCCATGTTGACATCAGTCAAGATGTGGTTGTCCAAGGAATTCTCCATGAAAGACCTAGGTGAAGCATCCTTTATTCTAGGAATTAAGGTCTATAGGGATAGACCGAATAGGATGCTAGGACTTTCACAGAAGATGTACATAGAGAAAGTACTAAAGAGGTTTAGTATGGAAAACTCTAAGAGGGGATTAATACCCTTCAGACATGGTATTCATCTTTCCAAGAAGATGTGCCCCAGCACACCTGAGGAAATAGAACGCATGAGCAAGATCCCTTATGCTTCTGCAATAGGGAGCCTCATGTATGCCATGCTATGTACACGACCTGATATAGCCCATGCTGTGAGTGTCACAAGCAGATATCAGTCAAATCCAGGTGAAGAACACTGGACTTCTGTGAAATGTATCCTTAAGTACTTGAGAAGAACTAAGGATATGATGTTGGTCTTTGGTAACGGAGAACTCCAAGTCCAGGGATACACAGACTCGGACTTCATGTCCGATATAGATGATCGAAAGTCGACATCTGGCAGACTGTTTGTGCTGGAAGAGTTCCAAGCAAACGGTGATACCACCCTCATCCACGATTACCTCGAGAAGGGTTATGTCGAGGTCAAGAGAGTCAACTCCGCAGATAATGTGGCAGACCCACTTACAAAGCCGTTGGGCCAGCAGAAGATCGAAGCCCACCTTGAGAAGATGGGACTTAGACTTGTAGCCAATTGGCTTTAGGACAAGTGGGAGATTGTTAGATATATGTGCCCTAGAAGCCAGAATTGGCTGACACTTGTAATACACTTCTAGGGGCAAAATTATAATTTTGACTAAAATCAATAAATGGGTTATTTTCTATCACATATGTGTATTTAGTGTCTGTGATACATCCTTTGAGTTAATGGTAATGATAATTCATATTTTCAAGAGTTGAAAATTTAAGACATGAATAATCATTATTAACTCATAAATTGCTCCTGACCATAGGATCATCACGAGGATGGTGATTGATCCGGAAGGTTGGTGTACAATCGCTTCTCTTTAGTAGATGAGTCTTGAGTCTACGGTGTGGAGACACCGGAGCGAGAGTACAGGTACTCGTTAGAGAACGAGGGCACTGAGCGTGACCACCTCGAGTAGTCATTAGGGAGTCTACCTTCTCGTCAATGACTGACTCGATGCTGCAGTAGTGTGTCTGGTTCTTTGACCTGAGATGCATCGGCAGTTCACCTTGAGGGTGTTATAGTTTGACTACACCATTACTCGGTCTCCTAGCCATATGGAACCCTGAGGTGTATGTTGGCTATAGACATGTTCATTGTAGGAACTGGATTGCATCAAGATGGAATCTATCTACCTCGGTGGTAGAGGAGTAGCCCTATGATGATCATGAGAATCAAGTCCAGAAATCCATGGCCATGGTAGAGTGAAATAATAGAAAGAGTTTCTATTTAGATTTTCACATTGGACTCGAATCGAATGATTACATCATATGACAGAGACTAGGGTTTGACGAGTTCACCTTAACCCTAATCTGATCGGGGCTCAAGATAGAAGAACTTGAATCACACAGGTAGCTGCACCAAGAGGTTCGCATTCAGCTCTGATGGGTTGCCACCATATACTGCTAGGTGTCACTGGTGGATTTTGGGAGCAATTAGAATGATTTAGATGATCGATCATTCTAGCTGTTCGAATCAGAAGAGTTCTGATCCATCGAAAGGAGTTTCGATGATGTCGATGATAGAGATCATGACATATCCCATTACCATACAGAACTGAACCTAACTGGGTCACACAAACAAGGGTTTGAATCTGGTGATCATCAATTGAACTGATCTAGTTCAATTGATCTGAATGAGATTCAATTAGGTTCAAGGAAATCGTGCTAGCACTCGATTGAACCTAACGTTCTTCTTTTGCTATCATAAATAAGTTGTCCTGTCTGAGCCAAAGGAGTTTGTGCTCAAATCAGAGGCCTTCATATGGTCTGACTGGAGGTTGTCCAAGTCAGAAAAGGTTGTCTTATTTGTAAGACATTACCTGCCATTTTTGGTCACCTGCCATTTCTTGTTCTTTGACTTTGGTCAAAAGTCTACCTTTGACTGGTCAAACGTTGACCATTGACACTTTGACTTTTGACCACATGTCATGCACCTATTGGAGAGCTGGTGGGGGCCTGTCCCCCTGCCAGAACCTGGCAAGGAGAAGGGCGCACGCCACCCTAGGCGTGTGCCCAAGTTGGAGGCGCCTAGGAGTCCTTGTTGGACAAGGACTCCATCTCCTTTTTGGATTCCAATTAGAGTTCTTCTAAGAACCAACTTTGACTGGTCTTAGGCACCCTCTAAGGAGGAATCCAGGGGACTCTATTCCCACCAATCAGATTTAGATCTGATTTCACAAAGGGTTGTGATTGGTTGGGAAGAAGAGGAGTTGGATCACAGCTAGTCTATAAATAAGACCCTGTATCCAACTCAGATTGTATGAGATAAGAGATATGATGAGATCATAGTTTCTCCATGCCCCAAGGCTGCCTCTCCCCTCCTTCTCCATGCCATAGTCTCTTCTCCCCTTGCTCTCCACGTCCAAAAGGAGTTTTGGACCTTGGTTGGTGCGATTCAGATCAAAGAAAGGCGATCAAAAATAAGAAGGCTGCGCTGCTGCAAAGGACGACTGCTCATCTTCAAAAGAGTTTTGAAGATCCTCCAGATCAGATCCAGATCTGATTTTTGGAGGTGTGATAGAGAAGAAGAGGATCTCCAGATCCAACCCGAGTGGATACCGGTAGAGGCCAGGCGCTTGCGTGGCTAAGATCCAGAACCTTCCGCTGCAAACAGGATCATCAACAGGGTAATAGGATTACCCAGATCAGGTAAATTAAATTTGATTTAATTTATCTTTTAATTTTATTTTATTAAAATAATAAGAATTAGATCTGAAACATATCAAGATCTGATTGGGATCAAGAGAAAAATTTTTGAAATATATCTCTTGATCTGATCAGATCTGAACGAACCTGGATCAGGAAATCAGGATTTCCCTTCAATGAGATCACATCTTCTCTGGCCTTGGCAGCTACTCCTTGATCTCCATCAAGACTTGAGTCTTCGGAGCGTTGAGGGGGGCACAGGTGTGGAACCTTCTAGGAGAAGAGTTCTGCCATGCTCTTTGACCAGGACTTCTCGGACGATGAGCTCGAGGAGGAGTTTGGGATCATCTACACTCGAGAGAAGTTCTAAAGCGTAGTCAAGCTTCACTCAACTTTTTTTCAACTACGGGCTTGCTTGAATAATCCACCTACCGCTCTCTCATGGCTTCTTCATCCTTTGCCTTGAAGGCCTCTTCTGTCCGAGCATAACCATCAGCCTGGGCCAATATATCAACAAAATCTCTAGGGTACTTCTTCTCTAGGGAGAACGGTAGATCATTCTTTTGGAGGCCATCCTTTAGTGTGGCCATTGCAATAGACTGGTCAAAGTTCCTGTAGGTGGTGTGGTGCTCCCAAGCCTTGGGAGGCCAGGGGTGGAGCCAGGGTGAGGGCTCTGGGGAGGCTAGGATAGGCGTGGTCCTAAGGCTAGAACAAGAGTTGTCCTAGGGTGGAGGCAGCATGTAACTCCATAGGCTTGAGGTTTGTGTATTGAGGGCCTCAAGGGGCTTGGTTGGTGCTTCGAAGACCTAGGATTCAAGATAGAGCAAGAAACCAAAGCCGAAGAAATAAGACTGCAGAAAGAAGATTTTCTGTAGGTTAGCCGACTCAGTCCAAAATTGGGTCGGCTAAGTCTCAAAGTACAGGCAAAATAGAAAAGTCAAATTTTGAAAATGCAGGCATGGCATAGAACTGGGCTGGCTTAGTTTCAGACTAAGCCGACCCAGTGGAACTTAGCCGGCTCAGTGCTGAGACTGATCCAGCTTAGTGCACAGGCAGAGTTATGCGAGGGTCTATTTTGTGCTAGGATCTAGGTTGATCGTAAGGATCTTAAGGCCAGGTTTGAGAGGTCTTAATGAAGCTAATTCATGTATAGGTTAGGATTAGATCCAGGGGATAAGAGCATGTGAGACTTGGGCTTGGTGAGTGCTTTCATGTATTAGATTAGTCTAAGGAAGTTTTTGAGCTGGGGTTTATTAGGGTTCATGTTGGAACTCTAGGATATATAAATCAAGATATTATAACTTTTACAATAGAAGAAAATGCAATTAAACTTTTCTCCCTAACTCTCTTCTCTCTTCTCTCTAGTTGTAACACCAAATTCCTAGATTCTCTCATCTTTCTTAGATCTTCTTCAGTTTTCTGGATTAACACCCAGGTTCACGCAAGAGATCAAATCTATGGCTGTGGCTCCTAGCATTCATAGGAATAATAATTGGTATCAGAGCCAGATTGAGCATGAAGGAAGAAAAAGATTAGTTTCCAATAGAGATCAGCAGCAAGATTCAGATCTAAAGGCTTTCTCTAGGCTTCGTAAGGAAGGAAGAGATCATAGGACTGCTATCCACCATCCCTAGTCATGATATTTCTCAGATCTATCTGTTTGTTGTTATTTGATTCAAATTGATCATGAAAAATAGTGGGTTGAAGGTAGGATTATAGAAGTTTGATGGAAAGAAAAGTTTCACGATATGGATGGTAAGGGTGGAGGATTTGTTGGTTCAGATGAGGTTGGATTTGACCTTGGAAGATAGGCCGAAGGAGATCACAGACAAGGAGTGGGTGTCCTTGGAAAAAAGGGCATGTGCCATGATTAGGGCTTGTTTGGTGGATGAGATTTTGTATGGTGTGTTGGAGGAGAGAACACCCAAGCGATTATTGTCAAGATTACAGTAGTTGTACATGGGAAAGAACATGTGCAACAAGTTGATGCTGAAGAAGCAATTGTATAGCCTTTGGATGCAGGAGGGCGAGGATGTTATGGGGCATATTCAGTGGTTCGATCGAATGAACATGGACTTGCTCAATATAGGGATGGATTTAGAAGAGGAGGATAAGGGTCTATTGTTGCTATGTTCACTACTCGGGAGCTTTGATCTACTGGAAAAAAACTTTGCTGTATGGTAAGGAGACACTGGTGTATGAGGAGATCGTATCAGTGCTCAGGTCCAACGAGCAGCGGGAATGGATGACAAAGAGGAAGGTCTTTTAGGAGAGTCTTGTGGTTTCAGAGAAGCACAGAAAAGGAAAGAAGAAGGGCGAACAGAGGGGCAGCAAGGGGTCCAAGAGATGCTTCAAGTGTGGAGAAGTTGGGCATTTTAAGTGGGAGTGTCTGGTTTGAAAGAAGTGCAAGGGAGGAGAAAGCTCGGATTTCATCAGTACAGTCACTAAAAGTGATGATTTCAATGAGATCTTGGTGGTCTTGGAGGAGCCCATAGGGTGCGGTGTATCTGAGATGGTTTTGGATAGGTCTGTAGAGTGCAGAGGGTCTGAAGGATCAGCGATGGTGTTCGAGGTATAGCGGTAGGCCCAGTAGTGCAGTATTGGATGGTTGGCCTCAAGGGACTCAGAGATAGAGTCATCTTCTGCGGCATCAGAGAGACTTCAGTTTCAGGTGGAGCATCGGGCAGAGGTGGCTTCATGGGTGGAGGAAGCTATGATACGGGTTCAGAGCAAAGGGGTGCGGAGAGAGGATCTATATCCCAACACCAATGCTGGGGCTGTACAGATCTAGGTGGAGAGAATTGTGTAGAAAGATAGGTGTGGTTCTGAGGGGACAGTGTCAGTTGGAGCATCAGGATATGCGATGAGTGCCTATAATGGAATGTTGCATGATCTCTCGAGAAGTCTAGGATAAGTGATGCAGCTACCAAGCAGAAGCATACCTACAACTCCGAAGATGGTGTAAAGAAACAAACCAAGAACTTCAGCGGTGGAGGCGGTCATCCTGAAGGCCTCAAAGAGAGCTCAGCAGTTGTAGAAGAATGGCAATGGCAAGGTGAGCACGAGGGGCTATCAGGACATGCATGGATAGTAGGATCATGTAGGAGGATGTTGCTAGGTGTGCCAAGGCTTGGGTGCACCAAGATGGAGATTGTAGGTGGCGTGGTGCTCCCAAGCCTTGGGAGGCCACAGGCAAAGCCAGGGTGAGGGCTCTGAGGAGGCTAGGATAGGTATGGTACCAGGACTAGGACAGGAGTTGTCCTAGGGTGGAGGTGGCATATAACTCTCCACGGGCTTGAGGTTTTGATATTGAGGGCCTCAAGGGGCTTGGTTGGTGCTTTAGAGACCTAGGATTCAAGATGCAACAAGGAATCAAAGTTGGAGAATCAAGACTGCAGAAAGAAGATTTTCTATAGGTTAGTTGGCTCAGTTCAGAACTAGATCGGCTAAGCCTTAGAGCATAGGCAAAATAGAAAGGTTGAGTTTTGGGACTGCAGGCATGACACAGAACTGGGCCGGCTCAATTTTCGACTAAGCCGACCCAGTGAAACTTAGCCTGCTCAGTATTGAGACTGAGCCAACTCAGTGCATGGGTAGAGTTATGCGAGGGTCTATTTTGGACTCGGATTTGGGTTGATCCTAAGGGTCTTAAGGCCTAGTTTGAGAGGTCTTAAGAGGTCTAATTCATGTATGGGTTGGAATTAGATCCAGAGGATGAGAGCATGTGAGACTTGGGCTTGGTATGTGCTTTCATGTATTGGGTTAGCCTAAGAGAGTTTTTAAGCTAGAGTTTATTAGGGTTCATGTCGGAACTTTAGGGTATATAAACCAGGATATTGTAGCTTTTGCAATAGATGGGAGTACAATTGAGCTTTTCTTCCTAACTCTCTTCTCTCTTTTCTCTGGTTCCAACACCAAAACTCTAGCTTCTCTCATCTTTTTTAGATCTTTCTCAGTTTGTTAAATTAACACCCAGGTTCATGCAAGAGATCGAATCTACAGCTATGGCTCTGAGCAACCGTAGGGACAACAGTTTCGGACCACCAGAGTAGCAGCATTGAAGCGATTGACATAGGCCTGAATGGACTCTCCTTCCTTCTTCTTGAAATGGATGAGGAAATCCGAGCCTCATTAGGAACGTCGGCTGCTGACGAAGTGAGCCACGAATTGATGGCTCATTTGATCGAAGAAAAAGATAATACCCGACTTAAGCATCGAGTATCAATTCCTGGCTGCTCCCTTCTGGGTTGAGGGAAAGGCTTGGCATAGAATGGCGTCAGGCATGCCATGGAGCAGCATCATTATCCAAAAAGCCTCTAAATGATCGATCGGATCAGCAGTTCCGTCGTAGCTCTCAAACTATGGGAGCTTGAAGTTTGGTAGGATTGGTTCGTGCATGATTTTCTGAAAGAAAGGAGGGTCAGTGTAGATGTCATTGATGTGGGATGGAGGAGTATGACAGAGTTCTTTGATCCGTTGGTTCATTTCTTGTAGCTTTTGGTCCAAGAGATTCTCACGGTCATGGATCTTCAAAGTCTTTTGGCAGAATGGAGGTATGGTCCCCTAAGGGTCGAATCATGATTGGAGCAAGGGCTATCTGCCCTTTGCTTCCCTTTTTCAGAAGTTATTGGCTGACTCACCCAGGTTGGTCATCCCCATACTGGATCCTAGGGTTCTGGTGTGGCCTGCTCTAGCTGGATAGGTGTCGAAGGCCGTTGTTGTTGTATGGCCTGCACTGCTTCAGTGAGGCCTCGAACCTACTGGACCTGCAGATTGAATTACTTCACATCCACCATTGCTACCGATGGAGCTTGAGATGCCAGGATGAGGTAGGGGTAGGCAGATCTGGATGAGATCTAGCTGCGGAGGTGGTTGACCGTCGAGTCGAGGCCTTCCTTAGAGGCATTGTCGAGAAATTAGTCAAGGAAGAAAAGCTTTGAAGGGGAGAAGAAGAAAAAAATGCTTCCACTGAGCACTCCTTTAAGAATAAGGGATCCTCAAAAGAAAGAGGGCCCTTCCTCTAGCATCAATTCTATTGGTGCGGAATCTAGTTGACACCGAAACTAGCTAAAGCTGGAGAAGTTGAGGTCACCGCTGGGACTTGCAAAAGAAATCTAAATTGGAGGAGTGGCTCCAGCAAGACCCTCGGATGGTCAAGTCAACTCTTCTGGCCAACAGAAGTGGAATGCTCAATAGAAAAGGTAGCAGAGTTTTGAGATAGAGGAGAGAGCCCTTAGAGAAAATGTATCTAGAGGGTTTCTTTTATAGATGGAACCTATAACAAACTATGGTGACAGCCACAACTGCTGAGTAGTGGGCCATTTAGGCCACGTGGGGTTTGTTACAAAGGGTATTATCTATTGTCGTGATGCGTCCATTGTCGTGACATGCAGGAAGTTGAGATTTAATTGTTGAAGTTTGGACTGAATCATTATCAGTAGTGAGAAAGGTTTGACTGGGAGAAGCCCTTCAGATGATTGGAAGGAATTCAGAGGGAGTTCGACTAATGGAGAAATCCATCTAGAGAGAGAGTTCATCTGAAGGAGAAGTTTGGAGAAAATTTGGCTAAAGGAGAAGTCCGTCTGGAGGAAGTTCGACTGAAGGAGAAGTCCATTTAGAGGAGAAGTCTGGAGGAAGTTCAACTGAAGGAGAAGTCCAGTGGAAGTTCATCTGGTAGAGAAGTCTAGAGGAAGATCGACTGAAGAAGAAGTCTGGAGGAAGTTCATCTGGTGTAGAAGTTCGGAGGAAGTTCGTCTGGTGGAGAAGCCCGAAGGGAGTTCATCTGGTGGAGAAGTCCATCTGGAGGAGAAGTTTGGAGGATGTTCGTCCAAGCAATCCCAAAGATCGGCAGGCATACTAAAGGTTGGTCAACCTAGGGACAAGAAAAGTCATGGTTGAAGCTCTTCCACGATCGGGAATCCTTCTCGACCAAGCGTCGGTTCGAAGTTTGGCAAGAGCGGGATTTATCCCAACAACTACGTTGGCTAGGTAAGTAAGGTTAGTGGAAGGGATATGCTATTAACTCGTCAAAGATGAAATCAGTACGAGTATCTCCCAACTAAAAATTATTGGTCTAGACTGCCAAACTTACCTTAGACACCAACCAGTTCATTAATTTCAATTTGATCAGCCTAGTAATTTTGGGTTCGACTGTGTAGCCATGAATCAAGTCCATTTGGTTCTCGTTAAAGACATGGACTTGACCAACTACAACTATTGTAATTGAGTCTAAAGAGTCCTTGATCTAATCTAAATCAATATTTGGTTAGATTTGATCAATTACTCTAATTTAGTCTATTCTTTAAACTAATTTTATGTCTAACCTAATAATAGACCTAATTCATCAAACCTAATAACCCAAATTTTATGCTTATGATTCTTGATCCTATTCACAATCCTTAATTTTTAATTAAGTTTTGGACTGATAGGTTGGGATTCGACATTTGAAAAATAATTTTTAAATTTTAAAAGATTTATTATAATCTAGTACTATCCACTAAATGGGTCGACTCATTTCAAAAAATGGGTCGGCTCATTTCATAAATATCTACTAGTTGTAGGTTTATATATAGTACATAAAATCATGAATCTAAATTTAGATCTAATCTAATATATTCATGATTAGAAGTATAGATTAAAATAATTTTAAAAATTCTTTCATCATTTATCTTCATGAATGAGTTCATGGTGGCACCCCTACAGCCATAATAGATCTCCATTGAATGAAAGCAGATAGCCTTTAAACCATGCTTATCTCCTATGACCAGATGGCTTGATGGCTCATTCAAGCTCGATTACTAAGTTACTCAAATATAGAACATATCAAATATGCATATTTTCATATTTTAAAAGCATATACATCACACTAAACAACCTAGCTCTGGTACCACTAAAGAAAACTTTGCAGGATTTTTAGCTCTACTTTTGAAACTTTTTCAAAAAATCATGCAGTAAAATTTAAAATTAAACTAATTAATTTTGTAAGCTAGTGATTGTATCAACAAAAACCATACAACTAGGATCGAAATGCGACATATATGCATAGAGAACTCTAAAAAAGAAATTAGCATATAGTAAATCATATTTGCTGTTCCTATATAACTTATTTTCAGAACACAATTCCTTGCACAAGTTGTCTGTAGTGATAGGAAACATGCAGGGTTTCATGCATAGATTTCAAAACTTTTTCAAAATATAGAGTAGCAGAAGACATAGATTAAACTATTTAATCTACAACATGCATGTAATCAAATTACAAAACCCTACATCAAGAATCTATAACATATTATGATGAAAATATAAATCTAAAATTAAGTTAATCATAAGTGGTATTGATCATATCAATATCTTGATCTAGAACAATTCTAGATCTAACCCTAGATCACATCTAGATCACCAAGACATTAGATCTCTTACCTTTGCACAGGTCGAGAACTCTGTGGTTGAATTCATTGTTGCCTTTAGAGCCACACAAGCATCCGACCTCTATAGGTGATCTACATGAACCTACAATATAGATTGAAGGTTCGTCGAACGAAGATCTGCTCGAAGTGCTAGCTTCCCACGGATCCCTCCTGATGGTTAATCAAATACATGTTCTTCAGATCTCTTGGATACTCTAAGAGTTGAAGAAAATGAGAAGGAATAAGGAAGGAATCCAATCCTTTGATCTTCCATAAATTAGAAAATAAAATCAAGAAAAAATAAATCCTAAGATAAGATAAATCTTCTCTTTCAGGACATCAATGGTTGATGTCCTGAAAATATCTCTTTGCTAGGACAAGAGGAGACCTTCTCTTCTAAGATTTTTTCTAAGTTTCTAGATCTAAGATTTTTGATTTTATTCACATAAAAATTTTGCAAAAATTAGAGAGGAATGGCTCTCCAAGAAACCCTAAGAGAAGACCTTTCTTCTCTTCTCCTTCTCTCATCAGGACATAATCAGATCATGTCCAAAAATTAACATCATGCCACAACAACATGAAGCACTCATCTGTACACCCAAATCTTTTCTCTCTCTTAGATTTTTATCATATAAAAATCATAAATAAAATAGAACGAGAGAAACATAAAAGAGAAATATAAGATGAGATAATCTTCGCTTACCTTGTCTCTTCAAGACATCAACATTTGATGTCTTAATTGAGGGCTCTTCTTCAAGAATCTTGGAACCACAAATCCTCCATGCCTTCTTCTCCATGTCCTCTAATTTATTATGATTTTTTTATGATTTTTTACATTCTCAAACTATCTCATAAGAGGCATCCACCTTATATTGCAAGACTAGGTCAAAACCTAGTCAAAGGAGGACTTTTATGGGGTGTCCAACTCTTGGACGCCCCGCCTACTTATTTTTTCATGTAACCATGAATTATCATGCACGAAACCAAGAAAAGAGGTGCTGAATAAGATAGAGAGGCATGGGTAGAGTTGGCGCACAAGGGAGGGAGGAGTTTGGGTCAAAGAAAACTCTTTCAAGTATGAAACAATTTCCAACTTCCTTCTAATTTTGACCAAGTCAAAATAAATTTCCAAATATTATAAATAGTGGGTGTGGAAGGCCTTCTTGGGCATAAGAATACATAGAAAAAATCTAAAATAAAATTTTTGGCATGGGCTATAATAGGTGCAAGAGAAAGAGAGAGAGTCCCAGTCCAACTGCGACTCGTCTTGTTTGACTAGGTCAAAATTATTTTAAATCTAATTTAAATTAGATTAAGTATGACCCAATTAAGAATAATTCTATTCCAACTAGGAGTCTAATTAAATTAGATTAAATCAAGATTTAAATCTGATTTGAATCCTAAGTCAATCAGGTGGACCCAAGTCCTAGTCAAACAAGGAATTATTTTTTCCTTACAATTGGCTTATCCAATAAACCAATTAGACTTAATCTAATTAAATCTAAATCAATTCTAATTACATATAATTTAATTAGACTTGATCTCAACCTGATTGCTCAATCAAATTTAGCTAATTAGTAATCCAATTGCTAATCGAATCTCCTGCAACACTTGCATTAGGTCAAACATCAATCACATTGAATGTTTGACCCTAAAATGATTCTCAATCATCGATTAACTATCTGATCAGGTTACAAACTATAATATGTGTGACCCCATAGGTTTGAACCTATGTCGATAGTATAGAAACTAATTTCTATACCAATCGAAGTTACCATCTAGCAATGGTTTCCGACATTCGGATAGGTCGAATGTATTCAAAGTAATATTCTTAGAACGCTAGCTCATGGTTACTATATAATTCATCTCTATGACCAATAATGCTTAAGATGACTTTGAGTATGCTGTCAAACACTCATACAAGTCATCTCTATTGTGTATCAAAATTTTGCAAATCCCATGACACCTCAAAAGGATTACCCAGGCCTAGGTTTTGCTAAATTAAAACATAGCGAGACATTCTCTTCCTGAAGTTAATCAAGAGTGGTCAATCCCATCTTGACTCACACACCTACTCTACAAGTACTTAATTGTATCCAAAAACCTTCCATCACCTATATTAGAAATACAGGCAATCTAGCACCAAAGTACAGTGAGTTGCTCGTAAGTCACTGTGGCGATCTCAGGTCGGAGGGAAACTTATATCCATTGGCCTTAGCTAGCTACTCTTGATAGTAGAGTGCTATATTGATCATGTTTAGTGTAGATGTACTCCTACATCTCACCTGGATGCCATACCAGTGTCTCCACACCACTTGGTTATGAGGACAACCAACACGTATGGCATACAATGACCTACACTCGATAAGTTATTATCCTTGTTCATAACTTATCATTTGGTCATGAATAATTTAAGAACCATCAGATAAATCCTCCTTTATTGATTGATTGTGGTTCTAAGGACTTCATCATAATTTAGAAGTTTATTTAAGGAAGATAAAACTTTTATGATGAAATAGCGAAATTACTATTATTATTAGATAATTCATATACTAATTCCAACCATTTACTACTTAGATGATTGGCTTTAGGACACATTTTCCAACATGTAGACCCACCAACTGGCATCACCTCGCTCTGATACCAAATAATATTCCACGATATCACTCGAATGCCAATCATCCTTGGCATCACAAGCCCTGATACCATGTTGCAGAATTTTTTGATCTTTAGCATGGACCTGAAGGAACTTGTGACCTTTTGTATGGGCAGCAAACCACCGATCTATCACCTAGATCTATGATGGGATGCCTCCTTCATTGGGCTTGAGGGAGACGCCCCCCTCTCTAGGGCTTCTTCAAGAACTCCGAGGTGGCAACTCTAGAGAGAAGAGAAGAAGAGAGAGTTGAGAGAGAAAAGATCTATATTCCATAGCATAATGAAATCCTAATACAACCTATGTATTTATACATAGCCATTAGGCCCGACCAAAAAACTCCCTGGCTAACCCATTACATGAAAGCACTCACCGAGCCCATGTATACCCATGTCTCCCATGCTCTCATCCTCTGGATCTAGACCTGACCCATAGATGAGTTTGCCCCCTTAAGACCTCTTAAACCAGGCCTTAAGACCCCTAGGTTAAGTTCCTACCCTAGCCCAAACAGAATCCATGCGTAACTTTGCCCACACACTAGGCCAGCTCAGTCTCAACACTGGGCCAGCTAACCTAAGACTGGGTCGGCTTAGTTTTAGACTGAGTCAACCCAAATTTTATCCTATGCCTACAGTCCTGAATATGACCTTCTGCCTATCCTGTGCTTTGAGACTTAGTCGACCCAGTCTGAGACTGAGCCAACTAATCTGCAGAAAGCTCCTTTTCTACAGTCTTCAATCTTTCAGCTTTGGTTTCTTGCTCCATCATGTGTCTCAGGTCTCGAAAGCACCAACCAAGCCCCTTAAGATCCTGAATACCTGAACCTAAAGCCCATGGAAGGCTATGCACCACCTCCACCCTAGGACCACTCCTATCCTAGTCTCCATCTATGGCCTCCCAAGGCTTGGGAGCATAACAAATCCTCACAATCTCCACCTTAGTGCTCCCAAGCCTTGGTAAACCGTTGGCAATGCCTTCTTGCACAATCTCTCTATCCCTGCACATCTTGACAACCACTTATGCAATCATCAGCTCCACCAATTTTCTTTAGCTATTGTGCACCCTTTAGGCCCTTTGGGATGATCGCCTCCACTACTGAAGACCTTGGCTTGCTTCTTTACGCCACCCTAGAATTGTAGGATCCCTTTTGCTTAGCAGCTGCATCACCTTTCTTAGACTTCCCAGAAGAACCTGCAGCATTCCTGTACCGGCACTCACTGCAAACTCAGACATGGTCTCCTTAGAGCTATACCTGTCCACCTGCACATGCCGCTCCATCTAAAACTATGCATCACCGGTGTTGGTGCTAGGATATTGATCCTACCACATCCTTCTGCTCTGAACTCATGTCAAATTCCTCTTCAATTATAAAGCGAACTCTTTAGAGCTCCATTTATATTCGAAGTCCATCTGATGCTGCAGAAGCCAACTCTATGCCCGAGTCATCCAAGGCCAACCACTCAACACTGCACTATTGTGCTTGCTGCTGTAACTCGAACACCGCTGCTGTCCCTTCGAAACCTCTGTGCTCCATGGACCCCTTCAAAGCCATCTCGGATACCTCCGCAACCTACGAGTACCTCCAAAATCCAAGAGCTCATCCAACTCTTCTGAATCCAGTGACTGAATCCTAAGGAATTCCATCCTAGTCCTTCTCTTTTAACCCTACATCAGCCATCGCTTCAGTTGCGCCTAGAGAACCATCCTCCACCTGAACCACGACTCTTCCTGATGCCCCTGTAGAAGAAACCTGCTCCATGATACTTCTGGCTGCTTGATGCCCCTAACGCTCCTTGAGACTAGCACCCGATCTTCTTGAGACCTACATCCGATCTTCCTGAGATGCCCCTAACACCATCTGCTAAGATACCTCTCTTGGCTGCTACACCACCGAGCCTCTCTTAACCTCGTGCCTCTAGGAATGCACTACTGCAGCAATCCAGTACTCCCTAGTCTTATCTTTGCACCACTCTACAACCGTCCAGTCCTAACCTATTGGACCTCCATGGATCATCCATTTCCATCACTCCTAAGGCTTCATAAATCCACGCTCTAGTCGAAGTATTAAATGCACCCTCGACTACTTCCCCATCTTTCTAACACTAAAGGATGTATAGTCACTTCCTCAACCTTCCTTCGACCATTATTCCTTGAAAAATCTCTCTTCAATAGCCCCACACTGCCCATCTTCCTAGAGAATCCTGATGCTCTCTGTTGAGATACCTCCCTTGGCTGCTGCACCGACGAGCCTCTCTCAGCCCCACATCTTCAAAAAAATGCTACTGTAGCACTCCTTGCCTATCACATAAGCATTATACACCCCGGTCTTTTCACCAATACCGATTAACAAATCATGCACCCAATCCTTCCACCCAAAAAGAATTCCTTCCCATTAATCCTCTCAACCTCCACCTTCAATCCACTGCTCCCGATTGGCCAAACCACAGCAACAACAAAAATAGAGCTGAGACATACCATGGAATCCTTGTGCAGATTTTTGATTTCATCTTGTATGATTTCTCCTTCACATTCATGCACCATCAAGCTTTGATACCAAATTTAGACCCACCAACTGGCATCACCTTCCTCGGATACCAAATATTGTTCCATGATATCACTCGATCGCTAATCAACCTTGGCATCACAAGCCCCGATACCATGTTGTGGAAGCCCCTGATCATTAGCACGAACCTAAAGAACCCTATGATGTTCTCTATGGGCAACAAACCATCGATCCTCCACCTAGTTCTATAATGGGGCACCTTTCACCTTAGGCTTGAGGGAGACGCCCCCTCTCTAGGGCTTCTTCAAGAACCCTAGGATGGCAATACTAGAGAGGAGAGAAGAAGAGACAGTTGAGAAAGAAAAGATCTATATTCTGTAGCATAATGAAATCCTAATACAACCTATTTATACATAGCCATTAGGCCCGACCAAAAAACTTCTCGGCTAACCCAATACATAAAAGCACTTACCGAGCCCATGTACACCAATGTCTTCCATGCTCTCATCCCTTGGATATAGATCCAATCCATACATGAGTTAGCCCCCTTAAGACCTCTTAAACCAGGCCTTAAGACTTAAAGGATAAGTTCCTATCCTAGCCCAAATAGAATTCATGCATAATTCTGGCCGCAGACTGAGCCGGCTTAGTCTCAGCACTGGGTCGGCTGACCTAAGATTGGATTGGCTCAGTTTCAGACTAAGCCAGTCTAGTTTCTGCCCCATACCTATAGTTCTAAATGCGATCTTCTGTCTGTCCTATGCTTTGAGACTTAGCCGATCCAATCTAAGACCGAGTCAGCTAACCTATAGAAAGCTCCTTTTTTATAGTCTTCAATCTTCTAGCTTTGGTTTCTTGCTCCACCTTGTATCCTAGGTCTCCGAAGTACCAACCAAGCCCCTCAAGATCTCGAATACCTAAACCTCGAGCCTGTGGAGGGCTATGCACCACCTCCACCCTAAGACCACTCCTGTCCTAGTCTCTACCTATGGCCTCCCAAGGCTTGGGAGCACCACAAATCCTCACATAGTCGACCACTGCAACTGATACACCATCGAGGAGGCCCTCTCATCACAACATTGCCACACACATCATCTGGCCTCTATAGATCATCCACATGAGGCTTTGGTTCCAATTGACTCCTCTCGAGTGCTAGCTTGATGCCAAAAGCTTCGACGGCTGATATTGATTGAACCACTTCAATCTTCCTCCACCAATTATTTCGATACTCTAAAGGACCAGCAGAGGAAGTAGAGAGAATGAGGAAGTTATCCTAAAAAGCTTGTGAATTTCTGACACTCGAAACTCACAAAATCTCTCCCTAAACCCTAGGCTGTAACCCTAGGGCAGCACTCACCCAAACCCTGTGCCTCTCTCTTTATTTTCTTTTCTCTCAGGAATTTTTTTAAATTTATCTCATGCAGAGGGGGGCTAAGGCACAAAATGTGTTTCTCACTTTTGAACTTGTGCATACCCTAGAGAAAGGATTTATTTAAATGTGCTCCAATTTGTGTCGACACTGTGTGGAGGGATAAGATCAAGTGGTTGCACATTTGAATTCAAATGGTAGCCATCTGATCCTTATCCACCTGGGGCATGAGTAACCAGGTGTGCATCCTCTCTTGTGCATGGAGAATTTTTCATGAGAATCTAATTCTCATAGAAAAGGAAGTAGGCACAAGTCTAGGTGGTGCTAGGGAAGACTAGCCAAACTAGTCTTAATAGACCTTATACAATTAAACCTAAACCAAACCAATTCGGCTAGATCCAATTTGACCAGATTAAATCCAAATTATTTAGGTTTAGATTAACTTAATTAAATATTAATCAAATCTAGAATTAATGAAGTCCAAGTCCTGATCAAATTAGGAAATAAACTTTCTTGGTGATTAGGTCATCTCATAACCTAATAGGGTCAAACCTAATTGAATCCAATTCAATCAGACTTGATCCTAAACTTATCACTCAATGAAATTAAGTTAATTAGTCATCAAATCATTAATTAAATCTCTCATAAATATAGAATCCAAATCTAGTGGATGTTCGGCAATAGAGTCCCATCCATATGAAATTCTTGATCGAAGAGTCCTAAATCAGTAGGACTCTCGATCATAGGGTCCTAGACAAGTAGGACTCAGAGTTCCAATATATTAGGACTCTTGGTCATAGAGTCTTAATCCAGTAAGACTCTTGATCATAGAGTCCTAGTCCAGTGATACTCCTTATCATGTTGGAAAATGCATCCAAAAGCTAATCATCAGTCTGTTGACAGTTGAGCTATATTATAATTATAATTAATTTATTAATAAAAAAATAAATATTTTAGCATTTTCGTCATCAAGTCTACATCTTTTAATAAACTTCATTATTGTGATGAAGTTCTTAGGACTATTTAGTTTTGATAAAGAGAGGATTTATCGATTAGTTCTTAAATAATTCACGACTAAATGATATGCTATTAATTAGGATGACGGCATTTATCGAGTATAGGTTGTTGTATGCCATATAGATTCATTATCCTCTTAACCAAGGAGTGTGGAGACACTAGTATGATATATAAGTAAGATGTAAGGGTACATCATTACTAAACCTGACCAACTCTAGAGCATTCTACTATCGAGAATTGCTCTGATGGGATATAAGTATAAATATCCCTTAAACCTGAGATCATAATAGTGGCTTGCAAGCAACTCACTATGCTTTGGTACTGGACTAACTAAATTTTTAATTCAGTAATGAAAGATTTTTAGGCACAGTTAAGTACTTGCGAATTTGGTGAGTGATCAAGATGGGATTGACCACTCCAAGAGTTGGAGAAGAATGCATCACTATATTTCAATATAGCTAAACCTTGGCCAAGATAATCCATGAGATGGATTTGGTATTTTGAGATATAATATGGATGACCTAATCGGGGTTGATAGTTAAACTCTGAGAAGTCCTGTGATCATTTTGATCAAGGGGATGAATTATACAGAAACTATATCCACATGGGTTCTAAGAATGTTGTTCTACACATTTGACCTATTCGATCATCGGGTACCATTGCTAGATGATCACTCCGATTGGTACAAAAATTTATTTTTATGCTATTGACTTATGTTCAAATCTATGGAGTCGTATATATAAGAGTTCTCAATTTGATTGGATGGTTGATCGATGATTATGAATCATTCTTGGATCAAACATTCAGTACGATTGATGTTTGACCTAGTGTAGGTATTCTAGGAGGATTGATTAGCAATTAGATTGCTAATTAGCTTAATTTAATTAAGTCAGAGGATTGAGATTAAGTCTAATTAAATATAATTTAAATAAATTTAGTTTGAGTTTGATTAGATTAAGTCCAATTAGTTTATTGGATGAGCCAATTGTAAGAAAGAACGAGTTCTAGTTCAATTAGGACTTCTATGAACCCAATCTCTAATTTAATTAGAAACTAAAATTAAAATTAAATTTGATTTAATTAGATTCTTAATTGGACTATGATTTATTTTAATTGGATCAAATTAAATCTAATTTAATTTGGTCTAAAGAATAAGTTAGACCAAGTCAAATTGGAAGTGCTAGTGTGACTAGGACTTCCCTTTCATTGCACCATAATGATTCCCAAAGCCCCCCCATGCCCATTTCTTTGGTTTTGGTTGTGGAAACACCTCTCCCTAGCCCTTTTTTGAGCACCCAACTCTCTCCCTTCTTTCTTATGGGGCAACTAGTTGTGGACCAAGTCAAATAAGGAGTGTTGGTTTGAATTCAAAATCTATTTGATAGAGTTTGTTGGGGAAAATTGCGTAGGATTTAAGCATTCATTTTTGAAATTTTTTTGAATAAAATAGCGATAGAAGCAAATATTAATCTAAAATTAATACTATGCATGTATTGATCATATCAAATAAATCTTACTTAGGATCTAAACATGCTAATATGTAATAGAAAAATAAAATGCATTCGATCAGCAAATCGAATCTATTGATCGATATGAGTTCAAAACTCGATACCATTGAGCAAGTAGCTAATCTCTATGATCTAAATCTATCAAAAGAAGCTGTGGTGTTATGCTCTAGCCGCATACTCATCCAACCTCTATGGATGGTCCACACGGAGCTCCTGATCCCGACCAACTCCATCAGAGTGCTAGCTCCTTATCGGGGTCTTCGATGATTGATCATGATCGATCATATGCTTTCTAATTTATTGGATACTCTAGAAAATTAGAACACAAATATTGGAGGATGATGAAGAGGTGTTATAAATTTGGTGGTGATATAATGCTCACAACAATCGATCTCTCCCCTTGAACCTAGATTCCCAAAACTAGGGTTTCACTCGGCCAAAAAATCCTGACATACTAAAAATCCTATCACACCCTCTCTATGTGGAGTTTATCCATGAAATAAGTTTTTATGGAAAAATAACTTTTAGATCTATAAACTCTATTAGATTATATCTAAAAATTGAGTCTCTTTAGAGGTGAAAATCAGAAGAGAAGAGAGGCATGAGGGAAAAGTGAAATGCTATAGTACCCTACTCACCTTCACTCCATGATTTTTTTTTGTCCAAAAATAATGCCCAATCACTTTAAAAGTTTTACCACATAATTCCAACCCCTTCTTATGCATGAAAAAAAATTCTCATAATTTATTGACATGAATACCATGGGAAAAGTTCATGGAAAAAGATAAGGGTCGAGTGGTTGGGAGGTTTTAACAACTCACTTGATTTCAAAAATCAAATGAGCCTCTTATCTTTATCCAACACCTCCAAAAATATGTTTAACACGTAGAAGAACTCTCCTTCTACATGCACAAATTTTTATTTCTCTAAAAATATTTGACAAACAAAAGGGAGGACGTGGGAAGCAGATAAGGTTGGATTGATTCCAACATCCAACAAACTGAGTCGAATTCAAAACTCAACTTACCTTGAACCGGTCCAACCCTTGGACCAGGTCAAAAGACAATAAGAGAGGGGGTGCAGAAACCTTTTGGGTGAGAGAAAAGTTATGTGCAAAAAATTTTGGGCATGGAACAAGAGTGGAAATGTAAAAAATGTTGGGCGCATGGGAGAGTTTGAATCAAACTTCATTTGACTTGGTCCTAGT
The DNA here is from genome assembly GCA_006176705.1 of Cocos nucifera. NCBI lineage: Eukaryota > Viridiplantae > Streptophyta > Magnoliopsida > Arecales > Arecaceae > Cocos > Cocos nucifera. The sequence goes on along the minus strand of QRFJ01007853.1, from coordinate 14,309 downwards.
TGGTTTGAACCAAACCAATTAATCTAGACCCAATTAGACTAGGTTAAACCCAACCAAATTAGGCTTAGCCTAATCCAATAAAAATTTAATCAAATTAAAAATTAATTAGATCCAGATTTTGATCAAATCAGGGTTAAAACTCCTGTAGCAATTAGGTCATCTCATGACCTAATCAAGTCAAACACAATTAAATCAAATTCAATCAGACTTGATCGAATCCTCATCGCTCAATCATATTGAGCTAATCAATAATTGAATTTCTAATTAATCCTTTAAAAATATCTGAGTCCAAATCGAATGTTTTACCAAATAATAGAGTCCCATCAATATAAAACTCCTGAAGAGTCCCAATCCAGTGGGACTCTCGAACCTAGTGTTCCAAATGAATGGAACTCACAATCTTAGAGTTCCAATTTAGTAGAACTCCTAATTAGAGAGTCTTAGATGAGTAGGACTCAGAGTCTCAGTCTAGTGGAACTCTTGATCATAGAGTTTCGGTCCAGTAGGACTTTTGACCATGGTGTCCTAGGTCATCAAGACTCATAATCAGCCATTAGATCAGGTAGAAACTCTTTATATATGCGACCCAATAGGTTTGAATCTTAAGCTGGTAGCACAAAAATTAATTTTCTATACCAATCGATGTGACCATCTAGCAATAGTACCTGACGTCTAGATAGGTTGAAAAATCGCAATGCAATAATGACGAACCCATGAAATATGGTTATTGTATAATTCATCCCCTTGATCTCGATGGTCAAAGGATGATTTAGGATTTATTGTCAATCCTAAAATTCATCCATAGTATATTTCAAAATTTAGCATCCATTATATGGACTACCCTGGCCGAGGATTTGCTAAATTAAAATACAGCAATGCACCTACTTCAACACTTGGAGGGGTCAATCCCATCTTAACTCACACATCGATAAGCTAAGTACTTGACTGCACCCAGTAGCCTTTCATCATTGAATTAGAAATTCAGGTAGTTCGATACCTAAGTATAGTGAGTTGCTTGCAAGTTACCGTGGTGGTCTCAGGTCTAAGGGACACTTATACTCATATCCTTCGGAACTAATCTTGATAGAGGAAAAGCTCCAAAGTTGGTCACATTCAGTGTAGATGTACCCATACATCTTACTTGCATGCCATGCTAATGTCTCAACACTCCTTGGTTACGAGGACAACCAACCTATATGGCACATAATGACCTATACTCGATAAATGTTATCGTCCTAAGTAACAACGTATCTTTTGGTCATGAATAATTTAAGGACTAAATGATAAATTCTTCTTTGTCAAATTTAGATAGTCCTAAGGACTTCATCACAACACAGGAGTTCATTAGATGATAACAAAATTTATGATGACAAATATCAAAATAACTTTTATTATTTGATAATTCATATACAAGTACAATAAGTAGCATAACCATCAACAGGCTGATGATTAATTTTGGGACATATTCCTAATAATCTTCCACTTGGACTTAAGCCAATCGGTGCAATATCTAATACCTATCTTCGACTTGAAGTCATTGAACTCCTTCACCGCAATAGCTTTAGTGAATAGGTCGTTCAGGTTCTCCTTCCTATCAATCTTTTAAAGGTCGACATCACCTCAATCCATAATTTCTCAGACAAGGTGTAAGCAACACAGAATATGCTTCGTCCGTTGGTGTGCCTTAGGTTCCTTCACTTGAGCAATGGCTCTAGAGCTGTCGCAATAGAGCAGAACTGGACCATCAAGGAAGAGTGCTACTCTAAGCTCGGTGATGAATTTCCTCAGCCACACCACTTTCTTGGTAGCATCTGATGCAGCGACATACTCTGCCTCACAAACTAAATCGGTCATAGTGTGCTGGTTGAAACTCTTTCAACATACAACCCCACTATTAAGGATGAATATATATCCCAACACACTCTTCTTATCATCATGATTAGACTAAAAACTAGAGTCTATGAACCCCACCAGTTTCAAGTCTGATTCACCATATACAAGCCACTGGTCCTTAGTATCTCTTAAATACTTCAGGATGGTTTTAACAACCTTTCAGTGGTGCTCTCCTTGATCAGATTGGTATCTATTCACTACCCCTAGTGAGTATGCCACATCTGATTGTGTACATGTCATGGCGTATATGATAGAACCTACTGTCGAAGCATATGGTATTCTACTTATACGCTATCTTTCTAGAGGTATTATTGGACAATTCCTCTTTGAAAGAAAAATTCCATGGCCTATCGATAGATAGCCTTTCTTGAAATTCTCCATGCTGAACCATTTCAGCACAGTATCAATGTATGTAGATTGAAACAATCCAAGAAATCTTTTATATCTAACTCTATAGATCTTCATCCCTAGGATGTAGGAAGCTTCTCCTAGATCTTTTATAGAGAACTGTGATGACAGCCAGATCTTTATTCCTTACAATGCAAGGACATCATTCTCGATTAAAAGAATGTCATTCACATATAATACTAGGAATACTATTGTTAAACCATTAGTCCACTTGTATATGCAGGGCTCTTCTTCGTTCTTAATGAAGCCATATGTTTTGATTATTCTATCAAATCGTATGTTCTAGCTCTGAGATGCCTGCTTAAGTCCATAAATAGACCTTTGAAGCTTACATACCTTAGACTCATCTATGGATATGAATCCTTCAGGCTGTATCATATACACCTCTTCATCTAGCTCTTCATTTAGGAAAGCGATTTTCACATCCATCTACTGGATTTCATAATCTAGATGGATAGCAATAGCAAGCATAATCTGAATGGATTTTAGCATTGCTATAAGAAAGAACATCTCGTCATAGTCAATACCATAACATTGACGATATTCCTTGGAAACCAGATGGACTTTATAGGTCTCCACCTTTCCGTCTGTGCCTCTTTTTCTTTTGAAGACCCACTTATACCTTATAGATTTTATCCCTTCGAGTGGGTCAACCAATGTCCAAACATCATTGACCTTCATGGATTCTATTTTGAATTTCATGGCCTCAAGCCATTTCTCAGAGTCGAATCTCTGCATTGCATCCATATAGGTGATTGGGTCCGGATCGTTCTCATCGAGTTTGATAGGATCCCCATCCTGGATCAAAAAATCATAGTATCTGTTTGGTTAATGTGATACCCTACCATATCTCCTTAAGGGTGCATCTACAATGGGTTCTTGGTCTGATCTAATTAGATCCAGCTTAGGTTCAACAACTTATATCTATTCTTTCACCTATCGTACTTCATCAAGTTTGACCTTAGAGGCATTAGTTCCTTTACCAAGGAACTCCTTTTCTAAAAAGACTGCCTTAAGGCTGAAAAATATTTTTTGCTCATCAGTAAGATAGAAGTAGTATCCTTTAATTTCTTTTAGATAACCTATAAAATTACACTTATCAGACCTAGGTCCAAGCTTGTCTGTCATTAAACGTTTGACATAAGTCGGACATCCCCGAACCCTAAGGTATGAAAGCATTGGCTTATGCACTATCCATATCTCATCTGGTGTTTTATTAATAGATTTACTCGAAACCATATTTAGAATGTAACAAGCTAACTTGAGCACATATCCCCATAGGAAGATCAGCAAACAAGCAAACCCCATCATGGATCGAACCATGTCCAATAGGGTCTGATTTCTCCTTTCAAACACACTATTATGTTGTGGTGTTTTCGGAGGAATCCATTGGAAGAGAATCTCGTTCTTCCCAAGATATGTCAGAAACTCATTGAAAAGATACTCACCCCCTCGGTCAGATTGAAGAGTTTTAATACTCTTTCTAATTTGCTTTTCTACCTCATTTCGAAATAGTTCAAACATTTCAAACGACTCCGACTTATGCTTCATTAAATAAACATATCCATATCTCGATAGGTCATCAGTAAAGGTTATGAAGTAGAAATATCCACCTTTGATACTTGAGCTCATGGGTCCACATACAACCGAATGTACTAGACTCAGGAGTTCAGTAGCTCGTTCACCTTTTTCAGTAAAAGGTGACTTGGTCATCTTACCAAGAAGATAGGACTCACAAGTTGAAAGTGATTCACAATCACTACCTTCAAGAATTTCTTATTGAGCTAACCTATTAATTCTATTCTTGGTAATATGACCTAGCCTACAGTACCAAAGGTAGACATCAGATACATCACTAATTCTAGGATATTTACCGAAGGATTGAACCATGTTAATAGGCATAGAAAGTAAACAAATTTCATTATTCAATTGTCCAATAAAAATTGTAACACCATTCAAAATGACATTACAAATTTTTTTTTTAATTGATATTTCAAAATCATTCATGGGCAAAAGGCCTATAGAAATAACATTCAATAAGAAAGTTGGACAATAATGACAATCATTAAGAATAACTTTATTTGAATTGATTATAAGGATCTTGATTCCTAAAGCTAGAATTGAAACTTATCTTCCATCTCCAACATTCAGGAATCTCTCATCTTGATCAAATCTTTTACTGACCTGCAAGCCCTGCATAGAATTATAAATATGATAAGGGCTTCCAGTATCTAATACTCAGGCAGTAGAATCAAATAAGAAAAAATTGCAAGGTGTTATCATATAATTACCTTGCCCAGCAACCATTTTCTTCTTCCTTGGCCTGTTCGAGTCCAGGGAGGCAATGTATAGAGGATAGTTTCTCTTCAGTGGCCCTACTTCTTGTAGAAGAAGCACTTTGTCTGACTTTGGTCGGGCTTGTGCTTCTTGGTCCGACCCTATGTAGTCATCCTGGTGTTTGGCTGCACCTTCTTATTCTTCTTTCCTTTCTTAAAGGATCAACGATCAGAAGAAGACGCTCCCACTGCATTCACCATCTCCTTATGGACTTGGTGATCCTTCTCAAAGTTTTGCAGCAATCCCAACAATCCATGGTAGTTGATTGTAGGCTTTGTCATTCTAAAATGAATTAGGAAGGGGAGGAAGGACTTGGGCAAGGAATTAAGGATCGCATCCTTATTGAGCTGCTCATGCAAGAGAAAGCCGAGCTTGCTAAGGTGCTCAATCATCTCAATCATGTACAATACATGATCAGTGACCGAGGCCCCATCCCTCATCCGAGCATTGAAAGTGGCACAACTTATTTTGTGCCTTTCAACATCGTTAGGCATGCCAAAGTAGTCGTTCAATATTTGAAGCATCTTCTGTGGCTGGGCATTTTCAAAGCTATGGCTGAACTCATCGTTCATTGCCGTCAGCATTATATACCAAATGGTGGTGCGGTCATTGAGCCACTTCTGATAAGTGTCTCGGATTGCTTCTCTAGCATTCAAAGCTGGCTCCTTAGGTATAGGAGCCATTACGACATAAAGGATCCACTCATGCTCTAGGATGATTTTCAACTTACGATACAGCTATCATAGTTGGGTCCCATTAATTTGTTATTATCTGACAACGATCGAAGCGACAGGTTAGTGGCCATTTCTACATAATAAGAAAAACTAAACCTAATTAGTATATGAATCAATTATCCTAAAGACTTGAACTTTAGTCTAAAGGTTCTCCTACTATTTTATACAAATTGGTAGCCTCTACCTCCAATTCGAAGAATTACTTTAATTCCTTAGTGGGCACTAGAATCCACATAGCCTACGCATGAGCTCAACTTTGGTTGGTCAACCCATGTGCACCTATTGGTAGGTTCAAAATCAATTGCTTCTCTAAATAATTTTTAGTAATATCAATTTTGCCCTAGAGACCTAATCAGTAGGCTTTGGCCTTCACTGAAAATGTCCGGTTAGGTCCAACCATTAACATGACCACATTTGTTCTTATCTAACCAATAAATGATCAAGCCCGACTTTGGTCAACCAACCTAACCACCATCAGAAAGAATTAACCAAATCATCATTTTGTGAATGATAATTTCATTAGTCAATAAGCACCAGACCTTTGGGCCTCCAGTGATTATCAAATTAATGAACCTATTATTACTCAACTTAATGGGAGGCTATGATTTAGTTATCTATATAACTATTTTATTTTTAAGGATCTAATAATTTTAGAGGATTTAGTTAACATATTTAAGAAAAGTGAGCCAATTTCGATCCTCCCTCTGACTTCACTAAGTCAAACCAAAAAGGATCTAATCTAAGCTGGCATTAGGAACACCTAAATCAGTCAGACTGATTTACCTAATTGACACAAGTGAGCTCGAATCACCAAGTGATCTAATCAAAATCAAACTCACCAAGATGGCTAAGTAAGTAAGATCAATGGAAGGGATATGTCATTAACTCGTCAAAGATCGAATCAGTGTGAGTAGCTCCCAATTAAAAATCACTAATCAAACTGTCAAACTTACCTTAGACACCATCTAATTTATTAGTTTTAATTTGACCAACCTAGTAATTTTGGATTCAACTGTGTAGCCATTAATCAAGTCCATTTGATCCTTGTTAAATGCATGGACTTGACCAACTATAATTATTGTAATTGAGTCTATAGAGTTCTTGACCTAATCTAAATTAACATTTAATTAGATTTGATCAATTACTCTAATTTAGTTCACTCTTTAACTAACCTTAGGTCTAACCTAATTTATGGACCTAATTCAACTAACCCAATAACCCATATTTTATGATTAATGACTTAGAGTCTTAATTCACAATTCTAGACACTAAATCATTATACTTAATATTTAATTAAGTTTATGGGCTGTAGGTTAGGGTTCAGCATTTCAAAAATACTTTTTAAATTTTTGAAAGATTCTTTATAACTTAGTATTATTCACCAATTGAGTCAACTCACTTTAAAATTGTATCAGCTCAATTCATAAACAATACTAGTTATAGGGTTTAATCTGAAACTATGTACACTACGTAATACTAAACCATGAATCAAACTTTATCTAATTATGCATTCATGATCACAAATTAGATTAAAATCTAATATAATTAGATCATAAAAGTATTATATTAAATCTAAGATTTTATGATTAATGATATAGATTAGCAACGTACCATGACAACCTTTTCACTGTAGGGGGTAAACCCTACAACAGGATAACCTGCAGTCCATACAATCTTGATTTTAATTTTTAGATCTAATTAATTAGATTATTAGATTAATATTTAGATCAAATCTAAATTATCAATCCAAAATATGTAAGCATATTATGTTTAGCGAACCTGCTCTGATACCAATTCAAGAATATCGCGCAGGATTTAAGCATGCATTTTTGAAACTTTTTTTGAATAAAATAGTAGCGGAAGCAAATATTAATCTAAAATTAATACTATGCATAAATTGATCATATCAAATAAACTCTACTTAGTGTTAGATATATGTGCCCTAAAAACCAAAATTGGCTGACACTTATAATACACTTGTAGGGGCAAAATTATAATTTTGACTAAAATCAATAAAATGGGTTATTTTCTATCACATATGTATATTTAGTGTCTATGATACATCCTTTGAGTTAATGATAATGATAATTCATATTTTCAAGAGTTAAAAATTTAAGATATGAATAATCATTATTAACTCATAAAATGTTCTCGACCATAGGATCATCACGAGGATGGTGATTGATCCAGAAGGTTGGTGTACAATCGCTTTCCTTTAGTAGATGAGTCTTGAGTCTACGGTGTGGAGACACCGAAGCGAGAGTACAGATACTCGTTAGAGAACGAGGGCACTGAGCGTGACCACCTCGAGTAGTCATTAGGGAGTCTACCTTCTCGTCAATGACTGACTCGATGCTGCAGTAGTGTGTCTGGTTCTTTGACCTGAGATGCATCGGCAGTTCACCTTGAGGGTGTTATAGTTTGACTACACCATTACTCGGTCTCCTAGCCATATGGAACCCTGAGGTGTATGTTGGCTATAGCATGTTCATTGTAGGAACTGGATTGCATCAAGATGGAATCTATCTACCTCGGTGGTAGAGGAGCAGCCCTATGATGATCATGAGAATCAAGTCCAGAAAGCCCATGGCCATGGTAGAGTGAAATAATAGAAAGAGTTTCTATTTAGATTTTCACATTGGACTCGAATCGAATGATTACATCATATGACAGAGACTAGGGTTTGACGAGTTCACCTTAACCCTAATCTGATCGGGGCTCAAGATAGAAGAACTTAATCACACAGGTAGCTGCACCAAGAGGTTCGCATTCAGCTCTGATGGGTTGCCACCATATACTGCTAGGTGTCACTGGTGGATTTTGGGAGCAATTAGAATGATTTAGATGATCGATCATTCTAGCTGTTCGAATCAGAAGAGTTCTGATCCATCGAAAGGAGTTTCGATGATGTCGATGATAGAGATCATGACATATCCCATTACCATACAGAACTGAACCTAACTGGGTCACACAAACAAGGGTTTGAATCTGGTGATCATCAATTGAACTGATCTAGTTCAATTGATCTGAATGAGATTCAATTAGGTTCAAGGAAATCGTGCTAGCACTCGATTGAACCTAACGTTCTTCTTTTGCTATCATAAATAAGTTGTCCTGTCTGAGCCAAAGGAGTTTGTGCTCAATCAGAGGCCTTCATATGGTCTGACTGGAGGTTGTCCAAGTCAGAAAAGGTTGTCTTATTTTGTAAGACATTACCTGCCATTTTTGGTCACCTGCCATTTCTTGTTCTTTGACTTTGGTCAAAAGTCTACCTTTGACTGGTCAAACGTTGACCATTGACACTTTGACTTTTGACCACATGTCATGCACCTATTGGAGAGCTGGTGGGGGCCTGTCCCCCTGCCAGAACCTGGCAAGGAGAAGGGCGCACGCCACCCTAGGCGTGTGCCCAAGTTGGAGGCGCCTAGGAGTCCTTGTTGGACAAGGACTCCATCTCCTTTTTGGATTCCAATTAGAGTTCTTCTAAGAACCAACTTTGACTGGTCTTAGGCACCCTCTAAGGAGGAATCCAGGGGACTCTATTCCCACCAATCAGATTTAGATCTGATTTCACAAAGGGTTGTGATTGGTTGGGAAGAAGAGGAGTTGGATCACAGCTTAGTCTATAAATAAGACCCTGCGCCCAACTCAGAATGATGAATATTGAGATTTTCCATCCACCCCAAGGCTGCCTCTCCCCTCCTTCCTCCATGCCAAAGTCTCTTCTCCCTCTGCTCTCCACGTCCAAAAGGAGTTTTGGACCTTGGTTGGTGCGATTCCAGATCAAAGAAAGGCGATCAAAAGCAAGAAGGCTGCGCTGCTGCAAAGGACGACTGCTGATCTTCAAAAGAGTTTTGAAGATCCTCCAGATCAGATCCAGATCTAATTTTTGGAGGATGTGATAGAGAAGAAGAGGATCTCCAGATCCAACCCGAGTGGATACCGGTAGAGGCCAGGCGCTTGCGTGGCTAGATCCAGAACCTTCCGCTGCAAACAGGATCATCAACAGGGTAATAGGATTACCCAATCAGGTAAATTAAATTTGATTTAATTTATCTTTTAATTTTATTTTATTTATTAAAATAATAAGAATTCAGATCTAAAATATATCAAGATCTGATTGGGATCAAAGAAAAAAATTTTTGAAATATATCTCTTGATCTGATCAGATCTGAACGAACCTGGACCGGGAAATCAGGATTTTCCCTTCAACTGGTATCAGAGCCATGGTTCTAAAATTGTTTAGATCTGATTTTAAATTTATTTTAATTAAAAAATAATTGATTTTCAGATGTCACATGAGATGTGATCAGATCTGAAATCAGAAAAAATTAAAATTAAATGATTTGGATCTAAGATTAGAAGATATGCATGACTAGTTCTAGAATAGAATAGTTCTATAGAATAGTCTTGCATGTTTTTGATTTAATCTGATTAAATCATATTTTAGATCTATTTATTTACTATTTTTTGATATTATAAGTGTTATAATAACATCTAAAAAATAGCAAATAAAAATTATTTAATTTTAAATATCATATGAGATATGATTGATGCATGTCTAGACTAGTTGTAGAATAGTTCTACATAATTGTCTAGATTAGAATTTATTTTGATTAGATCAATTTAAATCTAATTTTTTAGATTATTATGAGATAATTTAGATCTGAAAATATGCATGATTTGATACATGAGATGTATGCAAAATATGCCATGATTAGATCTAACTTTGTATATGAGATATATGATATAGATCTAAAACTGTTTTGTAGTATTGAATGTTCCTGATTAAGGCGTTCCTCTTGGCCGTCCGGTCATAAGAACGAAGAAGGGTTTAAAGGCCCTCTCTTCCCATTCGATGGGGTGTTCTTATGATGTGTAGGGGTGCTGCGTGTTCGTCCTTAATCAGAAACCCAAAACTTACTTTCTGCAAAACCCTAGATCCTGAAACCCTAGGATTTATTGTGCATATTTTGTTTATGAACCCTACTTAATTAAGAATTAAGTTTATGGAATATTAATTAGGTCTAAAATTGAGAATTTTCAGATCTAAGACATATTCATAATACTGGGTTCGGGCTTGGGTAGCTCAATTAGGTCTAAGCGGTTGATCAAACCGAATCAAGAGTTGGTTAGATGGGATCAACAATGCTTAAATTGACCAGCCTAATAGGATTAAGTCTGGGTCAAGATCGAGTCACGATCAAGCAAGACCTAATTAGGCTCAGAGGTTAGAGTCTGGATTGTAGGCTAACCCAATTGGTTCTGACTCAACAATTTGGTGTCTAAGGTAAGTTTGGCACATACGACCGACTGGTTTTTAATTGGAAGCTACTCGACCTGAATGCGTTCTTGTACGAGTTAATGGCATATTCCTTCCACCGGTCTCACTTACCTGGCCATATCTGTTGACACAGTTCTGATCTGAGGTGGTCAATAATCCGAGCTAACCCATGCCACTAGGTTAGTCATAATTGTTATGACTATGAGCCAAGTCTAGTTTAATGAGACCTGAATCAATTCTCCCTAAGAAAAGATTAAGTCTGAGGTCTTCCACCATTGTAGATGTGCGGGCCCTTCCCGGGGTTGATTGTTCTCGGCTGGATACAGTGGCTCAGTTGCACCGGGAAGATGCAACCATGTCTATTAGGCATTGGATGCTATGGGCTGGAGGATGAGTTGGGCTCAATATTTCTGGATACGGTGAGAGACTCAATTAGGAACCCAGTCTATGCAAATGGTGGGTCTGACTTAACTAAGGAGTGGATCAATATTTCGGATACGGTGAGATTCATGAATTAGAGACCAAGTTTGGGTGCACCATGATTAGAGAATCATTGAACAAGAGTTGTTCACTCATTGGCTAACCCATCACCAATAACTGTTAGGTGAGGTGATGAGTCAGTTGGTGAGACCGCACCACCCACTAGAAATCATTAATCGTGGAGATTTTTGCATCTCTACAGAGGGAGTGTAGGGATCCGAGAAAATAGTGGGAGCTAATTTGTTTAAAAATAAAATTCCTAAACAAATTGGTCAAGTCAAAATTACAGTATCTAACTAGAATCTTTGACTCTCTACAGGAAAATGTCTGCGTCCAACCCATTGGCACGTATCCTGGACACACATAGACTGACTGGACCCAATTATAAAGATTGGCTCAGGAACTACAAAATTATTTTGGGTTCGAGAAGTTAACCCATGTTTTGGACCAGGACCCTCCCACCTTACCAGCCCGTCCATCCACTGTTGAACAGAGAGCGTCTCTGGAAAAATGGATTAGACGAAGATAATAAGGCCAGATATTACATGTTGGGCTCGATGTCTGATGAGCTCCAGCGCCAACATGAAGATATCGGGACTGCTCGCCAAATGTTGGCTCACCTGCAGGAGATGTTTGGTGAACAGAGTCGCGCAGCCAAATATCAAGTCACGAAAATGACTTTTTAAGGCTAAGATGCGTGATGGGCAGTCAGTCCAAGATCACTGTCTGACAATGATCAAGGACATGGAAGAGCTTGAGAAGCTCGGTGTGAAGTTGGACTTGGACCTGCAGAACGATATTATTCTGCAATCCTTGACTGATGCATATGGGCAATTCATCATGAATTACCACATGCATAAACTTCAAAATTCCTTGGCCGAATTAATGAATATGCTGGTTACCGCTGAGCTTTCTATGAAAGGTTCTAAAGGCTCAGTTCTTGCTATGGAACGGACTTCTTCCAAAAGAAAGTCTTATGGAAAGAAAAAGAAGTCTGTGAAAAAGCAAAAGGTGGAAGGATCAAAGAAGAAGAAGGCAGAAGCCGAAGAAAAAGGCCGATGGTCAAAGGAAAGTGTTTCCATTGCAACAGCGACGGCCATTGGAAGCGGAACTGCCCTACTTACCTGGCCACCCTGAAGAACAAGAAGGAAGGTCCTTCTGGAGGTATGCTCGTTATTGAGTCTAACCTTACGGTTTCTTCTGCATCCAGTTGGGTGCTTGACTCTGGTTCTAGTGCTCATCTGTGCACTTCTATGCAGGGTCTTGAGGATAGCAGGAGGCTGAGGGATGGAGACATGATCCTACGCATCGGTAATGGAGCAAGAGTTGCTGCAGTAGCCGTGGGAACATACCCTCTTCGATTACCATCTGGTTTAGACTTAGTTTTGAAAGACTGTTATTATGTGCCTGCAGCTAGCAGGAATTTGATTTCTGTTTCATGCTTAGCACAAGAAGGTTATGTGATCACCTTCTTTAAGGACCATTGTAACATTCTTTATGAAAGAAATAAAATTGCAAATGGTTTCCTTATTAATGGTCTTTATCAGCTACATATTGATGTACCTGTTCTAACTATCGAGCAAAACGTGAATGCCAAACGACCTAGGGATAGTCCAAACGACAGATATCTATGGCACCTGAGATTAGGTCATATAGCAGAAGATAGGATCAACAAATTGGAGAAAAATGGGCTATTGAGTCCATTGACTTTCGAGTCATATCCAACTTGTGAATCTTGTCTTCAAGGCAAAATGACTAAACTCCCTTTTGTTGGACATGGGGAGAGGGCCACAGATCTCCTTGCCCTAGTACATACTGATGTGTGCGGCCCATTTGATGTGCCGGCTAGAGGCAATTTTGTCTACTTCATTACCTTTACCGATGATCTGTCTAGGTATGGGTATGTAATTATGACAAAATAATAAATGGGTTATTTTTCACATGTATTAGTTCTGTAATCCTTGATTATGATCATCTAAATTGATTAACTGATAATATTTAACTCATAAACCGACCATGGATCATAGAGATGTATGATGGAAGGTGGTTACATCCTTTCTTTAGTAGATGAGTCTTGAGTCTACGGTGTGGAGACACCGGAGCGAGAGTACAGGTACTCGTTAGAGAACGAGGGCACTGAGCGTGACCACCTCGAGTAGTCATTAGGGAGTCTACCTTCTCGTCAATGACTGACTCGATGCTGCAGTAGTGTGTCTGGTTCTTTGACCTGAGATGCATCGGCAGTTCACCTTGAGGGTGTTATAGTTTGACTACACCATTACTCGGTCTCCTAGCCATATGGAAACCCTGAGGTGTATGTTGGCTATAGCATGTTCATTGTAGGAACTGGATTGCATCAAGATGGAATCTATCTACCTCGGTGGTAGAGGAGTAGCCCTATGATGATCATGAGAATCAAGTCCAGAAATCCATGGCCATGGTAGAGTGAAATAATAGAAAGAGTTTCTATTTAGATTTTCACATTGGACTCGAATCGAATGATTACATCATATGACAGAGACTAGGGTTTGACGAGTTCACCTTAACCCTAATCTGATCGGGGCTCAAGATAGAAGAACTTAATCACACAGGTAGCTGCACCAAGAGGTTCGCATTCAGCTCTGATGGGTTGCCACCATATACTGCTAGGTGTCACTGGTGGATTTTGGGAGCAATTAGAATGATTTAGATGATCGATCATTCTAGCTGTTCGAATCAGAAGAGTTCTGATCCATCGAAAGGAGTTTCGATGATGTCGATGATAGAGATCATGACATATCCCATTACCATACAGAACTGAACCTAACTGGGTCACACAAACAAGGGTTTGAATCTGGTGATCATCAATTGAACTGATCTAGTTCAATTGATCTGAATGAGATTCAATTAGGTTCAAGGAAATCGTGCTAGCACTCGATTGAACCTAACGTTCTTCTTTTGCTATCATAAATAAGTTGTCCTGACTGAGCCAAAGGAGTTTGTGCTCAATCAGAGGCCTTCATATGGTCTGACTGGAGGTTGTCCAAGTCAGAAAAGGTTGTCTTATTTTGTAAGACATTACCTGCCATTTTTGGTCACCTGCCATTTCTTGTTCTTTGACTTTGGTCAAAAGTCTACCTTTGACTGGTCAAATGTTGACCATTGACACTTTGACTTTTGACCACATGTCACGC
>QRFJ01007852.1:0-39217 GCA_006176705.1 Cocos nucifera | reverse complement strand
AACGCTAAGTTTACCGTCTTCAGCCAGACACAATGCAGAGACACAATGCAGCTCACTATCCTATGTCGAATATTGGATTGATAAATTCCAATGGTTTTGGATTGCCAATCTCAGAAAGTTGATTTTTAATCCCATTATTGATATATTCACTATTAATTTTTGGGATATATTTTATGATTCCATTCTCAGACCCATGTTTATTAAGAATTTCTCCTATTTGTTTTTCTAAAATGCTCATGAATGGAGTTTTAGGAGTTAAGTTTGATTCAATGGGTACTGGAATGGTGACTAAAGGCGGTTTTAATTCTGGAGGTAAATTAATATGATCCTGCTTAAACAACTCCATTGATATTTCATTACATACCTTTTGATCCTTTTGATTTTTAAAGAAGAACCAGCTTCTAGGGTTGAAGGAAATAGGACATTAGGTTTATAAGTCTCGGGTAAATCATCTATTCTCTTTTTCCCTATTTCTATCTCATTTAAATTGGAACTAGTACTAATTTCTGGCTCGGGTTCTTCTATGTGGTTAGTCTCAGTACTAACCAGTTCCTCTAAGTTTTCATTTTGGCTAGCATCAGTACTAGCCTCTCTCACCTGATCTTGGTATGGGTCCATAAGAATCCTATAGCTTTTAAGTTCAGGAATTACTTTGGTATTCTCAAATTGAAGATTCTTAGATGAAACATTAGATTGATAATTTAATCCAGGTGGTTGGTAGTCATTAGGTGGGTTATTTGAAATTGGTAGGTTCGGTAGTTGATGTAATTCTCTCCTCATGTTAGACTCAACTAATTATCCTATTTGAGCTTCTAGTCTGGCGATAGATTGCTGTTGAGTTAGAATTAATTGTTGAAGTTGGTTAAATCTATCATCAGCTAGATTGGTCTGTTGAGGAGGTGGGTATGAAGGCTGATTATAATATGATGGCTGAATAAACTGACTAGGCTGACCATTATTATAGGCATAATTTTGATAATTTTGCTCAAGTGAAATTTGGGTCTGAGCCTGAGTCTGTTGGATTGTCCAAGAAAAATTAAAGTTACTCCAATCTGAATTATATGAATTTGAAAATGGGTCAATAATCAATTTGGAGTATCCTTGAGTAGCTTGAACTTGTTCTTGGATAAAATGTGGAAACTGTGCAGTCATAGGATATTCACTTATATGATGGGTTGGACTAGCACAGATTGAATAACTCTTCTGATAATTAGAAGATTGTTGACCTAGGGTTAGGAGTTGATCTATTTTCTGATCAAGAAGGTCAACTTTATCTAATTTTTGGACTATTAGATTTATATTAGCCATTTGATTATTATGTTTAATGTGAATCAACCATTCAATTAAGTTCAACTAAATCAGAAAAAGCAATTTCCTACCATGCATGGTGTAACCCTAATGTATGGTTTAAAAATTTTTAGAATATTTTATTATTATTATTATTATTATTTTATTATATTAAAAATTAATTTTTTTTAATTTTTTTTATTTATAAATTTAATTTAATTTAATTTAATTTAATTATTAATTTTTAGTAGTTTAATTTTTATTTTATTTTATTTTTAGAGGAGAAAGGAGAAGAAAGAAAAAAGAGTTCTAAAGAAGAGGTCCTAAGGAGTCCTAGAACTAAGAAGAAAGAGAAGAATTCGGTTTAATTAGATCTAATGTTGGTTAGCAATCAAGTTGGTCAATCAATCCTGACTAAGGGTTATCCTAGATTTAGACAGCTCCTAACTGCCAAGGTCACCTTCAAGCCCTCCAAGTGTAGGATTAGCCAATCAACTAGCCAGGTAAGTGTAAGGTCGGTGGGAGTCCCCCCATTGCTTGCCTTAGACACCAATTGTGCTTGGCCAGGTAATCGAACGGAACCAATTAGAAACCACCTTCCTTCGGGCGCAGTCGTCCCTGAACCACTTTCCTAGACACCAGTCAAATTAACTTATCCTAACTAGGTTCAACTCTTAGGATTCCTTAATCTATTGAGCTCGAGTTCCTAGGGTTGATGTCTAATTGATTTTAATTTAAAGATTTAGGTCAATGCAGGATGTTGGTTGGTTGTTTGTGGGCTAAGGAAGGGTGATCAAATCCCCACCTTATCTTGTTAATTGGGTTGTGCCCTTAATTTGATTTAATATGAATATGCACGAAAAAAAAAACAAAAAAATTCAATCAAAGGGTTTTACTTACCTTGCCTCCAGCAATCACCAAAAAAAAATAAAAATAAAAATAAAAATAAAGATAAAAATAAAACTAATATGATGCATGCTCTAAGTAGTTAAGATTTCTAATCTTGTCATGAGATTTTTAATTAGGTTTAAATGGATATTTTTTTAAATTAATTTAAAAATAAAATAAATAAATAAATAAATAAAAAGAAAAGAGGACTAGGGTTAGGATTGATCTTACCCAAAATTAGATGCTTTATTCGTTTTCTCCTTTTTTTTTCTACAAAATAAATAAAAAAAATTAGTAAGAAATATTAAAAAAATATAATTAATTTATAAGAAAAATCAAAGAAATCAAAGAAAAAAAATAGCATCTATTCCTTTCCCGACAACGGCGCCAAAAACTTGATAGGAACGCGATGTTGTCGTTAAGATACCATGTTTATCAGTTTAATCCGACTTCTTAAAATCATTGAAATTGCGTAGATAGTAGTAAGTCGGGTCGAATCCATGGGGAAGATAGTATTTTAGTTTTGAAATCTTTAATTTTTAAAAAGAAAAGAAGAAAAGGATTTAAGTTTTCAGAATCAAAAGTGAAGTCAGAAAATTAGAAGCAAAAATTAAAAGGTGCAGAAATTTAAATTTGGTACTAAGATCTATTAGTTAGATCTTAGCATCTACTTGCAATAAAATAAAAAGTAATAATTAAAATGCAGAAATTAAATTACAATAAAAATTAAAAGCAAGAAATTAAAATACAAAAATAAAACTTTTATTAATTAAAATTTTAGAATTTAAATACATAGAATATAAAAAAATAAAATAGCCTGATCTCTGATCTTGGATCGGCATTGGCAGAAAGATGGTGTAGAAGCTCGGCTCTTCTTCTCGGCATGCGTTGCTTCGAAGCAGCCTTTAACCCATAGCCTGGCTTCGCCCTGTACCAAAGCTTCACCTTGATCGGAGATGATAATTTCTGATGGCCTGGGGTCCTTTTTATAGAGCTAGGAGGGCTGGATATTTTTTCTAAAGGCAATATGGGACTAATGCCTTTGTAATCATCAAAATACAAACAAATTTGGATAAAATTTGAATCAAAATAGCTCTGATATGACTCTGATAAATCTGATAAAATCCAGCCATTCAATAGGAATCCAACGGTCCAAAAATCATCAAAATCGGATGCAGATAAGCTCAGATCGGGTCGGATTAAATTCTGGCCATTGGATCGCGCTTGATCGAGGAAATCTGGCCGCAAATCACGCTTCGGGAGTCTTGATCACCGCCGGCAGCATTCTGGACCGTCGGATCATCGCCTGGATCGAGCGCTGCCGTCCGATGGTGATCCGCGTGATGTTTGTATCTGAATAAAATTCGGAAAGCAACCACAGCCGTCCGATCCTGACCGCAAACAACCACATCCGTCCGATCGCGCAATAACTGTTCCCATGGACCGCGTGGACCGGCCGCACCGCACACCGCAACCAATCAGCGCCGCCTGTTGTCGGACGAAAAGACTAAATTACCCTTGTGAGCCGCGATAAATTTCTGTAGACCCTTAAGGGGTCTAGGTCCACCACGTGGCAATCTCTGATTCGTCGGAATTTGCTGAGCTGGCGGTCCACGCCTAGACCGACTGATGGCTTCAACGGCTGAGTCGGCTTGATGGCTTGGCTTGGCTTGGTGGCTCGGCTTACGGAGCCGGACTGAGCCATTTTTTTTATTTAATTTTTATTTATTTTATATCTTTCAAAATTCATATCTTTTCCATTTTAGCTCCGTTTTACTTGAAATTTATTTTGTTGTGATCAAAAAAATGAGCTCTTTCTATTGATAATAAAATTTTATTTTTTTATTTTTTATTTTTTTTATTATTTTTTAATTAATTTTTTAATTAATAAAAATATGAATTTTTTAAAAATTATATATAAATTGATTGATAATTCTTAAAAATTAATATAAATTAATTGATAAATTAATACTTTTATTGATGAATTTATTGTACTTATCAGTAATGATAATTCATATTTTTAAGAGTTGAAAATTTAAGACATGAAAAATCATTATTAACTCATAAAATGCTTCCGATCATAGGATCATCACGAGGATGGTGATTGATCCGAAAGATTGGTGTACAATCACTTCTCTTAAAGAGATGAGTCTTGAGTCTATGGTGTGGAGACACCAGAGTGAGAGTATAGGTACTCGTTAGAGAACGAGGGCACTGAGCGTGACCATCTCGAGTAGTCATTAGGAAGCCTACCTTCTCGTCAATAATTGATTTGATGCTGCAGTAGTGTGTCTGGTTCTTTGACCTGAGATGCATCGGCAGTTCACCTTGAGGGTGCTATAGTTTGACTAGACCATTACTTAGTCTCCTAGTGATACGGAACCCTAAGGTGTATGTTGGCTATAGCATGTTCATTGTAGGAACTGGATAGCATCAAGATGGAATCTATCTACCTCGGTGGTAGAGGAGCAGCCCTATGATGATCATGAAAATCAAGTCCAGAAGCCCATGGCCATATGGTAGAGTGAAAATAATAGAAAGAGTTTCTATTTAGGTTTTCACATTGAACTTGAAATCGAATGATTACATCATATGATAGAGACTAGGGTTTGACGAGTTCACCTTAACCCTAATCTGATCGGGGCTCAAGATAGAAGAACTTAATCACATAGGTAGCTGCACCAAGAGGTTCACATTCAGCTTTGATGGGTTGCCACCATATACTGCTAGGTGTCACTGGTGGATTTTGGGAGATATTAGAATGATTTAGATAATCAATCATTCTAGCTGTTCGAATCAGAAGAGTTCTGATCCATCGAAAGGAGTTTCGATGATGTCGATGATAGAGA
The DNA here is from genome assembly GCA_006176705.1 of Cocos nucifera. Classification (NCBI taxonomy): domain Eukaryota; kingdom Viridiplantae; phylum Streptophyta; class Magnoliopsida; order Arecales; family Arecaceae; genus Cocos; species Cocos nucifera. The sequence goes on along the minus strand of QRFJ01007852.1, from coordinate 34,193 downwards.
TCATGATATATTCCATTACCATACAGAACTGAACCTAACTGGATCACACAAATAAGGGTTTGAATCTGATGATCATCAATTGAACTGATCCAATTCAATTGATCTGAATGAGATTCAATTAGGTTCAAGAAAATCGTGCTAGCACTCGATTGAACCTAACGTTCTTCTTTTACTATCATAAATAGTTGTCCTGACTGAGCCAAAAGAGTTTGTGCTCATTTAGAGGCCTTCACTTTGTCTGACTAGAGCTTGTCCAAGTCAGAAAAGGTTATCTTATTTTGTAAGATATTACCTACCATTTTTGGTCATCTGCCATTTCTCGTCCTTTGACTTTGGTCAAAAGTTGACCTTTGATTGGTCAAATGTTGACCATTGACACTTTGACTTTTGTCCATGTGTCATGCACCTATTGGAGAGCTGGTGGGGGCCTGTCCCCCTGCTAGAACCTGGCAAGGAGGAGGACGCACACCACCCTTGGCGTGTGCCCAAGCTGGAGGCGCCCAGGAGTCCCTGTTGGATAGGGACTCCATCTCCTTTTTGGATTTTAATTAGAGTTCTCCTAAGAACCAACTTTGACTAGTCTTAGGTGCTCTCTAAGGAGAAATCCATAGGACTCTATTCCCACCAATCAGATTTAGATCTAATTTCACAAAGGGTTGTGATTGGCTGGGAAGAAGAGGAGTTGGATCACAGACAGTCTATAAATAAGACCCTGCGCCTAACTCAAAGCATGATTGGAAATATAATTCTCCACACCTCAAGGCTACTTCTCCTCTCCTCCTCCATGCCAAACCCACCTTCTCCCTCTCCTCTCCACATCCTAAATGAGTTTTGGACCTTGGTTGGTGCGATCCAGACGAGAGAAAGGCGACTGAAAGCTAGAAGGCTGTGCTGCTGCAAAGAACAACTACTGATCTTCAAAAGAAGTTTTGAAAATTCTCCAGATCAAATCTAGATCTGATTTTTGGAGATGTGATAGAAAAAAAGAGGATCTCCAGATCCAGCCTGAGTGGATATCGATAGAGGCCATGCACTTGCATGGCTAGATCCAGAACCTTCCGCTGCTTATAGGATCATCAATGGGTAATAGGATTATCCACTTCAAGATAAATTAAATCTGATTTAATTTATCTAAAGTTATTTTAATTTTTAAAATAATAATAATTAGATCTGAAATATCCCAGATCTGATATGTATCAAAGAGTAAAAATTTTTGAAATATATCTCTTGATCTGATCAGATCTGAATGAACCTGGATCGAAAAATCAGGATTTTCCTTCACAGACTTCTTTGGCAGGGTTACTATTAACCGATTTTATACCATGATTCTGTAGAGTATGTCAAAAAATATGACCGCTATTAGAGAAATACAAACATTCAAAGGCAATCGGCTTTCGAACATACACCCCTGAGTGCCTTGTGGCCATTAGCTTAGTGGGGAATGGACATACTCGGATCTTTTCCCATGGTAGTTGGATAGCATATGTTCCTCTTGGTGGCAATAGATTATTTCACAAAATGGGTTGAGGCTGAACCCCTAGTGAAAATCACTGAAGCAAAAGTGCAGGACTTCATCTAGAAGTCGATTGTTTGCAGATTTGGCCTACTTCGAACCCTTATAATAGATAATGGGCAATAGTTTGTCAGAGAAAAATTTGTGAAATTTTATGAAGATTTAAACATCTCCCATCATTTTACATCAGTAACCCATCCACAAGCAAACGACGAATTTGAAATGACTAACAGAATCCTATTGCAAGGCATCAAAGCAAGACTTGAAAGAGCAAGGGGGACTTAGGTGGATGAGCTTTACCACATCCTATGGGTATACTGAACTACCCAGAAGTTGCCAACCAGAGAAATATCATTCGCTCTGGCTTTTGGAATGAAAGCAGTCATCCTGATAGAACTCAAGCTGTCGTTGGCATGGGTTGTATTCTTCAACGAGCGATGCAATTTGCAGGACCGCAAATCAAACCTTAATCTGCTAGAGGAAAAGAGAGAAGAAGCTCAAGTTTGGATGGCCATTTATAGATGAAGAGTGGCTCGTTACTATAACTCTAGAGTAAAAGGCAAAATATTCATAGTAAGGGACTTGGTACTTCGACGAGTAGCCATTTCACAACCTCAGAACCAAGAGAAGCTCGCCTTGAATTGGGAAGGTCCTTACAAAGTCAAAGAGGTCGTCTGACCTAAAACTTACTACTTGAAGGAGCTCGGAGGCACCGATCTCCCACAACCATAGAACTCGGAGAAATTATGCATGTACTATCAATAATCTCATTTCAATAAAATCTCTTTATTTTAACATCTTCAATCTTGGTGCAAAACTATGATGATAGAAAATAGCCTTCCAAACATTGTCATTATATGAAATTAGCCCTATTAGCAATAAGAGGAGAACCTTGTCTTAACATTAAGCTAAATTGAAGACCTCGATTACTTAAGTCGAAATTTATGGAGAGGCCTCTTCAACAACCCCTTTGTGCCCCTATAGCCCTATTAGGAGCATGAGGAGAACCTTGTCCTAACATTGAGCTAAAGCGAAGACCTCGATTACTTAAGTCGGGGTACGAGGAGAGGCCCCTTCAATGGCCCTTTTGTGTTCCTATAGTCCTATTAGAAATAGGAAGAGAACCTTGTCCTAACATTGAGCTAGAGCGAAGACCTCAGTTACTTATGTCGGAATGCAGGAAGAGACCCCTTCAACGATCCTTTTGTGTCCCTATAGCCTAGTTAGGAAAAGAAGGAGAACCTCATCCTAACATTGAGCTAAAGCGAAGATCTCAGTTACTTAAGCTGGGATGCGGGAAGAGGCCCCTTCAATGGCCCTTTTGTGCCCCTATAGTTCTATTAGGAACAGGAGGAGAACCTCATCCTAACATTGAGCTAAAGCAAAGACCTTGGTTACTTAAGTCAGGATGCGGGGAGAGGCTCCTTCAATGATTCTTTTGTGCTCCTATAGCCGTGTTAGGAATAGGAGGAGAACCTCATCCTAACATTGAGCTAAAGCGAAGATCTCGATTACTTAAGCCGAGATGCAGGGAGAGGCCCCTACAACGGTCCTTTTGTGTTCCTGTAGCCCTATTAGGAATAGGAGGAGAATCTCATCCTAACATTGAGCTGAAGCAAAAATTTTGGTTACTTAAGTCGGGATGCGGGGAGATGCTCCTTCAATGGTCCTTTTGGTTTCCTATAGCCCTATTAGGAATAGGAGGAGAACCTTATCTTAACATTGAGCAAAAGTAAAGACCTCAGTTACTTAAGTCGGGATGTAGGGAGAGGCCCATTCAATGACCCTTTCGTGCCCTTATGGTCCTATTAGAAATAGGAGGACCTCATCCTAACGTGAGCAAAGTCGAAGGCCATGCTAACCTAAGTCAAGAAAAAAAGAGAGAATGGGGTGCCCATCCAGTGGTCCTAAATGAACCCCCAACCTGATGCAAAGAGAAGGGAGAAACTCCATCACCAATCCCTACACATATTTCTCCTACAATTACTCAACCGTATAAGGCGTAAGAAGGAAAATTACTTCAAGGTCCGTAAAAAAAAACCTCGAATAGGCATCCATAATAACCACTTCATTAGAAGACAACATAAAGGAAAACAAAGTGAAGAAAGTGAAGCTGCATGCAAGCTTCAACTTCGTACGAAATAAAAATAATAAAAAAGATACTATTTCATTATAAAAATAAGTTCATTAGAAGCAAAACATAGGTCAACAAGATCGATTAGACTAAAAAAAAATAAAGAGAAAGAGAAAAGCCACCGAAATCCTAGGAAGGGCCAAACTCTTCAGACTTCGGACAAGTGGCCATTATTAAAGATTCCTTTAGATGATCGACCACCTCCTTGAGTTCCCTCCACCTCATTATGTTATCATGAAACATCCTATCGGCTCGATGGTAGTTCTCCTCTAACTCTTACAACCTCCTCCTCAGGACCTCGCACTCGACCTCTGCATCCTTGGAAGCCTAACATTCATAAGTCAACTCGAGCTTCAGCCGCTACACCTCAGCCTCTCCTACACTGACCAACCCCAAGAGTTTGCCAACAGTCCTCTTCAAGGAGACGATCTCCTTGACCTCCTTTCTTGTATCAGTCCGAAAGCCATCATCAAGTCACCACTGGAGCTGGGCTACTTCATCATTGGAAGCATGAAGCTTTTGTTCTAGCTTGGATGTCCTGTCACTCCAGCCCAGTCGGTAAGTTTCATATGTGAACTCAGCATCATGCAGCTGCTTTTAAAGTATGAAGAATCTCATTGATCAGTCCCACTCGAATCATGCCTTATTGGAGGACCACGACAAGCTTTCCTCCAGGAGTTGAATCTTCTCCTTCGCCGCCTTGAGTTGAGTCTCAAGGAAGTCGATCTACGCCATAAGTGCCCAGGACTTGTTGCTTGCATTCTTTCAGAATTCATCCAGGTCTCTCTCGAAGCTCCCCTTTCGAATGCTAAAACTCACAAAGTCGTTCATGTGTAAGTTTCGGAGGCATGTGACCTCTTTGGTCACCTCCGAAGCATTCTTTCTAGAAGCTCGGAGGTCATCCTCCATCTTCTTTAATTTCCTCTTCAGGTGATGAACCTCCTTCTTTAAACCTTTGGTTAGAGGTTTTAGAGGAATGCTTTGAGGCAGTGGCTCAACGTCATTTGGAGATGACTGGCCTTGGCTACAATCGCTGGAAGGGTTCTGAACATCATTCACCATGGCACAAGAGTAAAGGAAAGAAAGTTCATTTTCATTTCTTAAAATATTTGAATACACCAAAAAAAAAAAAGGAAGGTACAAGTAATCAAAGATTTTTGACCTCAATTGGTGGAGGGGCAGGCGAGGTCGGTGCACCCTTTGCGGCTTCAAGCTCGGGAATGGACTCGAAAGCTTCAGCTATAAGTTTGGGAGCACCTAGGGTAGGTTCAGCAGTAGGAGATATGGTTCCAACGTTGGAGGGACCGGCTTCCTTGTCAGGTTCGTCTGTTAGAAAGTCAAGGTCCACTCCAGGAAAGTTCTTCACGACCCTCTTCATACAAATCTTGAACCCCTCCAAGAATGCTTTCTGGGCGAACATAATCTTGATGTCCTCCATTGCTTTGGAGGACTTGAAGGATTCAATAGACCTCTCCCTCTTGATGCCGACCTCCTCTTTGACCTTCTTCCTTTTATCTTCAGAGAGGGTCAAGGCTACCCTCAGCCCCACAGAAAATTCTTCCTCTTTCTGTGATGTCTCCCGAAGGCAGTTGATCTCTATGGTTTGAATTTTCGAGGCTACCTCCAAATGGTTGACGTTGGCCCGAACCCTCTCAACCTCTGCTTGAACCTCCTACAGGGCTTTCAAAGCCTCAGCCTGACGGAGATCAATGACCTTCAAGCGGGCAAACAAGTAATGCCCCAGCTACAAGATAGGAAGAAATTAAGTCAAAACTTTAAAAGCGCACCCTTCATCCAAATAAGTTTAGAAGAATGGGTCATCTCTAGATAGGTGGCAAAAGGCTCATCAATTCTCTCGGCATCCTCCATCCTGACCATTTTTTCGACAATATATGGGAGGATGCTGCCCTTCATCAGGGATTGGACGACCTATCGATCATCCAAGGAAGCTCGCTTTTGATCGAAGCCTTCGCCAGCAAGATTAGAGCTGATGCAGCCACGTCGTACTAAGAGATGGGCGCTGTTGGGATCTATATGACTGGGATCGGCTCATCAGTGTGAGCCTTCTTCGATGTTTCCCCAGCAGAGCTGCCCTTCATCTTGAGGGACTTGATCTCCATAGTCAAGCAATTCTGCTCCTTAGGAGTCATCTCTGCTGAAGAAGAAACCAGAGTCAGAAAAAAAAAGGAGACCATGCACAATTGGTAGGCCATGGAGGACTACCTGCTAGATTGAGAGGACTGAGATGAAAGTTGAACAAGGTCTGGTTCTCCAGGAGCTTGGAGATCGAAGGGGCTCGAAAGTTCTTCAACTTGTCGGTCAAATCCCGATCCTCTTTCTCAAGCCTAGGAGTTTGATGAACTGAGTCTCTTATTTTCCCCCATGAAGGAAGTCCTAGCTCTAAGGAAGAATAGGAAATAAAAAAAAATTTCTCCTTCCAATTATGAATGAAAAAGGGGGCACCTTTGAGCAACCCCTGAAGAAAAATCCTAATTTTTCGGATCAGGTTCATTCAGATCTAATCAAATTAAGAGATATATTTCAAAAATTTTTTTCTTTGATCCTAATCAGATCTGAGATATTTTAGATCTAATTCTCATTATTCTAATAATAAAAATAAATTAAATTAAATTTAATTTATCTTGATGTAGGATAATCCTATTACCCATTGATGATCTTGTAAGCAGCGAAAGGTTCTGGATCTAGCCATGCAAGTGCCTGGCCTCTACCGGTATCCACTCAGACTAGATCTAGAGATCCTCTTCTTCTCTATCACATCTCCAAAAATCAAATCTGGATCTAATCTGGAGGATCTTCAAAACACCTTTCAAAGATCAGCAGTTGTCCTTTGCAGCAGCGCAGCCTTCTTAGCTTTCTATCGCCTTTCTCTTGATCTGGATCGCACCAACTAAGATCCAAAACCTTTTGGACGTGGAGAGGAGAGGGAGAGAGTGGACTTGGCATGGAGGAGAGGAGGAGAGGCAGCCTTGGGGCGTGGGAATTTTCCAATTGCTCTTTGAGTTGGGCGCAGGGTCTTATTTATAGACTATGCATGATCCAACTCCTCTTCTTCCCAACCAATCACAACCCTTTGTGAAATCAGATCTAAATCTGATTGGTGAAAATAGAGTCCCTTGGATTCCTCCTTAGATGGTGCCTAAGACCAGTCAAAGTTGGTTCTTAGGAAGAACTCTAATTGGAATCCAAAAAGGGAGATGGAGTCCCTGTCCAACAGGGACTCCTAGGCGCCTCCTTGCTTGGGCACACGCCAAGGGTGGCGTGCGCCCTCCTCCTTGCCAGGTTCTGGCAGGGGGACAGGCCCCCACCAGCTCTCCAATAGGTGCATGACATGTGGACAAAAGTCAAAGTGTCAATGGTCAATATTTGACCAGTCAAAGGTAGACTTTTGACCAAAGTCAAAGAACAAGAAATGGCAGGTGACCAAAAATGGCAGGTAATTGTCTTACAAAATAAGACAACCCTTTTCTGACTTGGACAACTGCTCCAGTCAGACCATAGTGAAGGCCTCTGAATGAGCACAAACTCCTTTGGCTCAGTCAGGACAACTTATTTATGATAGTAAAAGAAGAACGTTAGGTTCAATCGAGTGCTAGCACGATTTTCTTGAACCTAATTGAATCTCATTCAGATCAATTGAACTGGATCAGTTCAATTGATGATCACCAGATTCAAACCCTTGTTTGTGTGACCCAGTTAGGTTCAGTTCTGTATGGTAATGGGATATGTCATGATCTCTATCATCGACATCATCGAAACTCCTTTCGATGGATCAGAACTCTTCTGATTCGAACAAGCTAGAATGATCGATCATCTAAATCATTCTAATTGCTCCCAAAATCCACCAGTGACACCTAGCAGTATATGGTGGCAACCCATCAGAGCTGAATGCGAACCTCTTGGTGCAGCTACCTGTGTGATTAAGTTCTTCTATCTTGAGCCCCGATCAGATTAGGGTTAAGGTGAACTCGTCAAACCCTAGTCTCTGTCATATGATGTAATCATTCGATTCAAGTCCAATGTGAAAATCTAAATAGAAACTCTTTCTATTATTTCACTCTACCATGGCCATGGGCTTCTGGACTTGATTCTCATGATCATCATAGGGCTGCTCCTCTACCACCGAGGTAGATAGATTCCATCTTGATGCAATCCAGTTCCTACAATGAACATGCTATAGCCAACATACACCTCAGGGTTCCATATGGCTAGGAGACCGAGTAATGGTGTAGTCAAACTATAACACCCTCAAGGTGAACTGCCGATGCACCTCAGGTCAAAGAACCAGACACACTACTGCAGCATCGAGTCAGTCATTGACGAGAAGGTAGACTTCCTAATGACTACTCGAGGTGGTCACGCTCAGTGCCCTCGTTCTCTAACGAGTACCTGTACTCTCGCTCCGGTGTCTCCACACCGTAGACTCAAGACTCATCTACTAAAGAGAAGCGATTGTACACCAACCTTCCGGATCAATCACCATCCTCGTGATGATCCTATGGTCAGGAGCATTTTATGAGTTAATAATGATTATTCATGTCTTAAATTTTCAACTCTTGAAAATATGAATTATCATTACCATTAACTCAAAGGATGTATCACAGACACTAAATACACATATGTGATAGAAAATAATCCATTTTATTAATTATAGTCAAAATTATAATTTTGCCCCTAGAAGTGTATTACAAGTGTCAGCCAATTCTGGCTTCTAGGGCACATATATCTAACAATCTCCCACTTGTCCTAAAGCCAATTGGCTACAAGTCTAAGTCCCATCTTCTCAAGGTGGGCTTCGATCTTCTGTTGGCCCAATGGCTTTGTAAGTGGGTCTGCCACATTATCTATGGAGTTGACTCTCTTGACCTCGACGTAATCCTTCTCGAGGTAATCGTGGATGAGGTGGTATCGCCGCTCAATATGCTTGGATTTCTGGTGAGACCTCGGCTCCTTAGCAAGGGCTATGGCGCCATTGTTGTCACAATATAGAGGAATGGCATCTGATGGCATTACTCTGATTTCTGCAGCAAACTTCTTATACCAGAATGCTTCCTTTGCAGCCTCTGATGCAGCGATATATTCTGCTTCCATGGTGGAATCTGCTATCACGGTTTGCTTGGAACTCTTTCAGCTGACAGCACCACCATTGCACACAAATAGACTCCTAGATGTCGACTTTCGATCATCTATATCGGACATGAAATCCGAGTCTGTGTATCCCTGGACTTGGAGTTCTCCATTACCAAAGACCAACATCATATCCTTAGTTCTTCTCAAGTACTTAAGGATACATTTCACAGAAGTCCAGTGTTCTTCACCTGGATTTGACTGATATCTGCTTGTGACACTCACAGCATGGGCTATATCAGGTCGTGTACATAGCATGGCATACATGAGGCTCCCTATTGCAGAAGCATAAGGGATCTTGCTCATGCGTTCTATTTCCTCAGGTGTGCTAGGGCACATCTTCTTGGAAAGATGAATACCATGTCTGAAAGGGTATTAATCCCCTCTTAGAGTTTTCCATACTAAACCTCTTTAGTACTTCCTCTATGTACATCTTCTGTGAAAGTCCTAGCATCCTATTCGGTCTATCCTCTATAGACCTTAATTCCTAGAATAAAGGATGCTTCACCTAGGTCTTTCATGGAGAATTCCTTGGACAACCATAATTTGACTGTCGTCAATCCATGGGAATATCATTCCCAATAAGGAGGATGTCATCCACGTACAATACGAGGAAGACAACAGCGCTCCCACTGACCTTTTTGAAAAGACACATGGATTCCTCTTCATTTTTGATGAAACCAAACTTTTTGATCACATCATTGAAATGAGTGTTCCAGCTCCGAGATGCTTGCTTAAGTCCATATATGGACCTTTGCAGCTTGCAAACCTTGTGATCAGTATCACTGGATGTGAAACCTAGCGGCTGTTCCATATAGATATCTTCCTCAAGATATCCATTTAAGAATGCCGTTTTCACGTCCATTTGCCATATTTCATAATCGAAATAGGCTGCAACGGCAAGCAATGTGCGGATGGATTTTAGCATAGCCACTGGGGAAAAAAAGGTATCCTGATAGTCAATGCCTTCACGTTGACTATAACCTTTTGCCACTAGTCTAGCCTTGAATGTCTCCACATTTTCCATCTGCACCAATCTTTCTCTTGAAGATCCATTTACACCCAATAGGTACTATACCTTCTGGTGGATCTACCAAGGTCCAGACTTGGTTTGAGTGCATCGAGTCAATTTCTGACTGCATTGCCTCTAAGCCATTTCTCGGAGTCGATATCTGATATCGCCTCGTTGTAGGTTTTGGGATCATCACCATGAGCACCATTACCTACGAGGAACATTTTCCTCTACTTTCCTCTGAAATAATACCTAAGTATCTTTCAGGGGATGGAAAACTCTTTCCGATCTACGAGGTGGAGGAGGTAGTGTTCTTATTGGCTCAACCTGATTTGGTTCCAATTGGTCCTTAGCTCGTTGTACTTGTGAGACTTTCTCATCAAGCTTAATCTACTTTCCAATGCCGCTATCTTGAATAAACTATTTTTCAAGAAAGATGGCATGTCGACTCACAATCACATTGTGGTCTTCTGGAATGTAGAAATAGTATCCTAATGACTCTTTAGGATATCCTATGAATCGAGCTCTGAAGGACCTAAACTCTAACTTGTCCGCTTGTTGTCTTTTGACATGAGCCGGACAACCCCAAATTCTGAGATGACTCAGACTTGGTTTCTTACCATGCCATATCTCATACGGTGTGGTAGGAACGGTTTTAGAGGGAACCCTATTCAGTAGATAAATTGAAGTTAACAATGAAGTGTCCCCAAAGAAAATCAGGGAGGTCTGTGAAGCTCATCATGGATCGAACCATATCCAATAGAGTCCGATTTCTCCATTCTGAAACCCCGTTGAGTTGAGGTGTTCCTGGTGGAGTCCATTGAGAGACTATGCCATTTTCTTTGAGATAGTCTAGGAAAATTTCGGCTAAGGTATTCACCTCCTCGATCTGATCGAAGAACCTTAATGGGTTTTTTTAGTTTATTTTTCTACTTCATGTCTGAATTCTTTGAACTTTTCAAAAGCTTCAGACTTGTGTCTCATAAGATACACATACCCATACCTAGACAGATCATCGGTAAAGGTAATGAAGTAGACAAAATTGCCTCTAGCCGGCACATCAAATGGGCCGCACACATCAGTATGTACTAGGGCAAGGAGATCTGTGGCCCTTTCCCCATGTCCAACAAAAGGGAGTTTAGTCATTTTGCCTTGAAGACAAGATTCACAAGTTGGATATGACTCGAAAGTCAATGGACTCAATAGCCCATTTTTCTCCAATTTGTTGATCCTATCTTCTGCTATATGACCTAATCTTAGGTGCCATAGATATCTATCGTTTGGACTATCCCTAGGTCGTTTGGCATTCACGTTTTGCTCGATAGTTAGAATAGGTACATCAATATGTAGCTGATAAAGACCATTAATAAGGAAACCATTTGCAATTTTATTTCTTTCATAAAGAATGTTACAATGGTCCTTAAAGAAGGTAATCACATAGCCTTCTTAGTGCTAAGCATGAAACAGAAATCAAATTCCTGCTAGCTGCAGGCACATAATAACAGTCTTTCAAAACTAAGTCTAAACCAGATGGTAATCGAAGAGGGTATGTTCCCACCGCCACTGCAGCAACTCTTGCTCCATTACCGATGCGTAGGATCATGTCTCCATCCCTCAGCCTCCTGCTATCCTCAAGACCCTGCATGGAAGTGCACAGATGAGCACTAGAACCAGAGTCAAGCACCCAACTGGATGCAGAAGAAACCATAAGGTTAGACTCAATAACGAGCATACCTCCAGAAGGACCTTCCTTCTTGTTCTTCAGGGTGGCCAGGTAAGTAGGGCAGTTCCGCTTCCAATGGCCGTCGCTGTTGCAATGGAAACACTTTCCTTTGACATCGGCCTTTCTTCTTCGGCTCTGCCTTCTTCTTCTTTCCTCCTTCCACCTTTTGCTTTTTCACAGACTTCTTTTTCTTTCCATAAGACTTTCTTTTGGAAGAAGTCCGTTCCATAGCAAGAACTGAGCCTTTAGAACCTTTCATAGAAAGCTCAGCGGTAACCAGCATATTCATTAATTCGGCCAAGGAATTTTGAAGTTTATGCATGTGGTAATTCATGATGAATTGCCCATATGCATCAGTCAAGGATTGCAGAATAATATCGTTCTGCAGATCCAAGTCCTAACTTCACACCGAGCTTCTCAAGCTCTTCCATGTCCTTGATCATTGTCAGACAGTGATCTTGGACTGACTGCCCATCACGCATCTTAGCCTTAAAAAGTCATTTCGTGACTTGATACTTGGCTGCGCGACTCTGTTCACCAAACATCTCCTGCAGGTGAGCCAACATTTGGCGAGCAGTCCCGATATCTTCATGTTGGCGCTGGAGCTCATCAGACATCGAGCCCAACATGTAATATCTGGCCTTATTATCTTCGTCTATCCATTTTTTCAGAGACGCTCTCTGTTCAGTAGATGGACGGGCTGGTAAGGTGGGAGGGTCCTGGTCCAATACATGGGTTAACTTCTCGGAACCCAAAATAATTTTGTAGTTCCTGAGCCAATCTTTATAATTGGGTCCGGTCAGTCTATGTGTGTCCAGGATACGTGCTAATGGGTTGGACGCAGATATTTTTCTGTAGAGAGTCAAAGATTCTAGTTAGATATTGTAATTATGACTTGACCAATTTATTTAGAATTTTATTTTTAAATAAATTAGCTCCCACTATTTTCTCGGATCCCTACACTCCCTCTGTAGAGATGCAAAAATCTCCATGATTAATGATTTCTAGTGGGTGGTGCGGTCTCACCAACTGACTCATCACCTCACCTAACAGTTATTGGTGATGGGTTAGCCAATGAGTGAACAACTCTTGTTCAATGATTCTCTAATCATGGTGCACCCAAACTTGGTCTCTAATTCATGAATCTCACCGTATCCGGAATATTGATCCACTCCTTAGTTAAGTCAGACCCACCATTTGCATAGACTGGATTCCTAATTGAGTCTCTCACCGTATCCAAAATATTGAGCCCAACTCATCCTCCAGCCCATAGCATCCAATGCCTAATAGACATGGTTGCATCTTCTTCCGGTGCAACTGAGCCACTGTATCCAGCCGAGAACAATCAACCCCGGGAAGGGCCCGCACATCTACAATGGTGGAAGACCTCAGACTTAATCTTTTCTTAGGGAGAATTGATTCAGGTCTCATTAAACTAGACTTGTCATAGTCATAACAATTATGACTAACCTAGTGGCATGGGTTAGCTCGGATTATTGACCACCTCAAGATCAGAACTGTGTCAACAGATATGGCCAGGTAAGTGAGACCGGATGGAAGGGATATGCCATTAACTCGTACAAGAACGCATTCAGGTCGAGTAGCTTCCCAATTAAAAATCAGTCAGTCGATCGTATGTGCCAAACTTACCTTAGACACCAAATTATTGAGCCAGAACCAATTGGGTTAGCCTACAATCCAGACTCTAACCTCTGAGCCTAATTAGGTCTTGCTTGATCGTGACTCGATCTTGACCCAGACTTAATCCTATTAGGCTGGTCAATTTAAGCATTGTTGATCCCATCTAACCAACTCTTGATTCGGTTTGATCAACCGCTTAGACCTAATTGAGCTACCCAAGCCCGAACCCAGTATTATGAATATGTCTTAGATCTAAAATTCTCAATTTTAGACCTAATTAATATTTCATAATCTTAATTCTTAATTAAGTAGGGTTCATAAACAAAATATGCACAATAAATCCTAGGGTTTCAGGATCTAGGGTTTTGCAGAAAGTAAGTTTTGGATTTTCTGATTAAGGACGAATGCGCAGCACCCCTACACATCATAAGAACACCCCATCGGATGGGAGGAGAGGGCCTTTAAACCCTTCTTCATTCTTATGACCGGACGGCCAAGAGGAATGCCTTAATCAGGAACATGTAATACTACAAAATAGTTTTAGATCTATATCATATATCTCATATACAAATTAGATCTAATCATGGCATATTTTGCATACATCTCATGTATCGAATCATGCATATTTTCAGATCTAAATTATCTCATAATAATCTAAAAAATTAGATTTAAATTGATCTTATCAAAATAAACTCTAATCTAGATAACTATGTAGAACTATTCTACAACTAGTCTAGACATGCATCAATCATATCTCATATGATGTTTAAAATTAAATAATTTTTATTTGCTATTTTTTAGATGTTATTATAATAATTATAATATCAAAAAATAGTAAATAAATAGATCTAAAATATGATTTAATCAAATTAAATTGAAAACATGCAAGACTATTCTATAGAACTATTCTATTTTAGAACTAGTCATGCATATTTTCTAATCTTAGATCCAAATCATTTAATTTTAATTTTTTTTAATTTTAGATCTGATCACATCTCATGTGACATCTAAAATTACTTATTTTTTAATTAGAATAAATTTAAAATCAGATCTAAATACTTTAGAACCTTGGCTCTGATACCAGTTGAAGAAAAATTCTAATTTTTCGGATGAGGTTCGTTCAGATCTGACCGAATTAAGAGATATATTTTAAAAAAAAAATTTTTTTATTCTAATCAGATTTAGAATGTTTTAGATTTAATTCTTATAATTCTAATAATAAAAATAAATTTAATTTAATTTAATTTACCTTGATGTAGGGTAATCCTATTATCCATTGATGATCCTGTAAGCAGCGGAAGGTTCTAGATCTGGCCATGCAAGTGCCTGGCCTCTACAGGTATCTACTTGGGTTGGATCTAGAGATTCTCTTATTCTCTATCATGTCTTTAAAAATTAAATCTGGATCTGATCTGAAGGATCTTCGAAATACCTTTCGAAGATCAATAGTTGTCCTTTGCAGCAGTGCAGCCTTTTAGCTTTCTGTCGCCTTTCTCTCATCTGGATTGCACCAACTTGGATCCCAAACACCTTGGGCATGGAGAGGAGAAGAAGAAGATGGACTTGGCATGGAGGAGGAGGAGGGAGGCAGCCTTGGGGCGTGGGATTTTCTAATGCTCTTTGAGTTGGGTGCAAGGTCTTATTTATAGACTATGCATGATCCAACTCCTCTTCTTCCCAACCAATTACAACCCTTTGTGAAATCAGATCTAAATCTGATTGATGGGAAAAGAGTCCCATGGATTCCTCCTTAGATGGTGCCTAAGACCAGTCAAACCTGATTCTTAGGAGAAGTCTAATTGGAATCAAGAAAGATGGAGTCCCAGTCCAATAGGGACTCCTGGGCGCCTCCTGCTTGGGCACACGCCAAGGGTGGCATGCGCCCTCCTCCTTGCTAGGTTCTGACAGGGGGACAAGCCCCCACCAGCTCTCCAATAGGTGTGTGACATGTGGATAGAAGTCAAAGTATCAATGGTCAACATTTGACCAGTCAAAGGTCAACTTTTAACCAAAGTCAAAGGATGAGAAATGGTAGGTGACCAAAAATGGCAGGTATTGTCTTATAAAATAAGACAATCCTTTTCTAACCTGGACAGGCTCCAGTCAGATCAGGTGAAGGCCTCTGAATGAGCACAAACTCCTTTGGCTCAGTAAGGACAACTATTTATGATAGTAAAAGAAGAATGTTAGGTTCAATCGAGTGCTAGCATGATTTTCTTGAACCTAATTGAATCTCATTCAGATCAATTGAACTGGATTAGTTCAATTGATGATCACCAGATTCAAACCCTTATTTGTGTGACCCAGTTAGGTTTAGTTCTATATGGTAATGGGATATGTCATGATCTCTATCATCGACATCATCGAAACTCCTTTCGATGGATCAGAACTCTTCTGATTCGAACAGCTAGAATGATCGATCATCTAAATCATTCTAATTGCTCCCAAAATCCACCAGTGACACCTAGCAGTATATGGTGGCAACCCATCAGAGCTGAATGTGAACCTCTTGGTGCAGCTACCTGTGTGATTAAGTTCTTCTATCTTGAGCCCCGATCAGATTAGGGTTAAGGTGAACTCATCAAACCCTAGTCTCTATCATATGATGTAATCATTCGATTCAAGTTCGATGTGAAAACCTAAATAGAAACTCTTTCTATTATTTCACTCTACCATGGCCATGGGCTTCTGGACTTGATTCTCATGATCATCATAGGGCTGCTCCTCTACCACCGAGGTAGATAGATTCCATCTTGATGCAATCCAGTTCCTACAATGAACATGCTATAGCCAACATACACCTCAGGATTCCATATGGCTAGGAGACCGAGTTATGGTGTAGTCAAACTATAACACCCTCAAGGTGAACTACCGATGCATCTCAGGTCAAAGAACCAGACACACTACTGCAGCATCGAGTTAGTCATTGACGAGAAGGTAGACTTCCTAATGACTACTCGAGGTGGTCACGCTCAGTGCCCTCGTTCTCTAACGAGTACCTATACTCTCGTTCTGATGTCTTCATACCATAGACTTAAGACTCATCTACTAAAGAGAAGCGATTGTATACCAACCTTTCGGATCAATCACCATCCTCGTGATGATCCTATGGTCAGGAGCATTTTATGAGTTAATAATGATTATTCATGTCTTAAATTTTCAACTCTTGAAAATATGAATTATCATTACCATTAACTTAAAGGATGTATCACAGACACTAAATACACATATATGATAGAAAATAACCCATTTTATTGATAATAGTCAAAATTATAATTTTGCCCCTAGAAGTGTATTACAAGTGTCAGCCAAATCTGACTTCTAGGATACATATATCTAACAACCCCTTCTTGCTGAACTGGGGAGACACATACCATCAGTCTTTCACAATCAGATGGCATTTGAAAGTGATGAAATTATGAAATAGAAAGATGGAAGGTCAAACATCGGCCATGATGCACAAGGAGAGAAATCTTATGATAAACCTAAAGGAATTTGGTGCCATGGTGGTGAAGAAAATGTTTAGAAACCTAAACAAGTCGGCAACAAAAGAAGGTATTGATAGCCGAAGTCCCGTTCGAAGGATTGCGACATACAAGCAAGTTCGATCGGGAGGAGGAAAGCTAGCTTGACCACTTGGGCCAGGGAGTTCAAGTTCATAGTCGAAGAAAATTTTGAACTGGATCCTAATCAACGAAAGGTCTCCAAGCCAAAGTTTGTATAAAATAGTATCAGAAACGAAGAATGGCTGAGATACTTCTACAGGCTTAGGGTCCTTATGAGAAAGGTCCATTAGAGCTAAATGAGCCAAACTCTTAGAACCAATAGATCAGGACTCTCAGAAGGACATGAGGATCAAACTAAAGTGGAGAAAATCTCCAAAAATAAAAAAAATGAATGAAATTTGAGACTCTCTTGAAGAAACTGAGTGGGTAGAGATGACAAGAGGTATGGATAATCAAAGGAAAAGATTCAAGAGCTAATCTAAATCGATTATGAAGAGCGTAAAGACAGCAAGATCGATTGAAAGCAGAGTATCCCCAAGAATCAAAGGAGTCGATGGAAGATGCCGGAGCCCTGGAGCAAGAAGGAAGAAGGAGACCAGAGGAAAAGAGAGAAGACCTGAGCCAGATGAAACCCTTAAGGAAGAATAAGAGCTTAAATAGCCACGAGAGTCTAAGACGGTTATGAGTGCAGGTCTCTGCCGATCAACCTTGGATTGATGCATGTCCCGCTCATCATAGCGATAGAATGGCAACAGGCAGAACCTTTATTACACCATACTCGAGGCAATGCTTCGACAAAAATTCCAAGGGTTTGTCTTTTCGGGTCACCCCATATGTAACGAGTTTCAACGCCAGTGTGGGAAAAGTCGGGACCTGTTGCTCTATTGACGCGAAAATAGAAAAAGAACTTCGGCACTCATGATTCTTTACTCCCTTCATTCAAACTATGAACTCATGTGTAGGGAGACTTGTGTTGGGTGTAAACCCTTTTTCTGCCAAAGTCCAATGGGATGCTGAGCCTTCAGGTGACCTTATCTGGCGAAGGCAGCCATGTTTGATTTCGGTTGGTGAAGAATTATCAATCAAGCATCAAAACTGCAGTCCTCCAATTTGAATTTATCAATCGATCTTCTTCACCCAAATTTCTAACTCCTTCAGATATCCCCATAACCTATAGGGCATCGTAGATTTTACTCGGACGAACTTGAATAGTGATGATAGCCCCCAGGCAGCTGAGTAACAGATCTAATTGTGGCTTGGTTTGGTCGACCTTAGCGCTCTTTGAATCTCTCCTCAGCAAAAAGCCGTCCAAGCTATTCGTTATTGGACCATCATCGAATCAACAAAACTCCTCTCCAAACAAGCTCTTACAATATACTAAGAGTAGCAGATCTCGGGATTCCTATATCAAGAACTTTAAACATGCAAGCAAAAGGACCTCGTCTCCTTTATATCAACCTTCAGACGGCCTCGAAGGTGGTCGAGCTTTGAAGGAATAAATAAATAGACCCTCTCCAAGCAGATCCCCTTTTGCTCCTTCTAGGAAAATTTTCCCCAACCAATGTCCTCCCCATTAATCTCCTCCCTGACACTCGTTGATTTTCTTCCCATCAACTCCCATCCATCCGAACTTCTTAGATCAGCTATGAGGGGACTCATTGTTATGTATTTGCTTCTCTAGTAGACCCCCTTACAGAATTCTCCAATAGGATTATTTTTAGAGTTCTTCTCCTTCAGCCGGGCTTCTCCTTCCAGTAGAATTGCTTTCGAATTCTTCCAACGAGCTTCCTTTAGGACTCCTCCAGTCACAGGACTTTCGAACCCCTTCCGATCGAACTCCCTACAGTCATCCATAAAGGTTTCCACTTCTATGCAAATTTGGCTATCTGCATAGCATGAACGCACTTACACACAGACGACATTGAAGGAGTCTGAACTCCTCTAGAATTGATGAAACTCGAAGCTCTTCACCACCAGCACCTACATTCGCTGAACTTTAACTATTAAATCCCAACAAACTGGTACATCATGAGAACAGACACTACTCTCCATAACAAACTCCACGTGGCTCCTAGCAGCCCACTACCAGATGGTTATGACTGTCGCTCTCCATTTGTTATAGGCTCCGCTTATAAAAGAGACCCTCCAGATATATTTCTCTCTAGAGCTCTCTTCTTCTTCCCGAAACTCTTCTACTTTCTTTCCTAAGCACTCTATTTTCGTTGGCCAGAAGAGCTGATTTGACTATCGGAGGGTCCTACTGGAGCCACCACCTTCGACTCCAGTCAGGACTTATCTTGTAGGTCCCCAGCGGTGACCTCATCTTCTCAAGCTCTAGCTCAATTCCGACGTCAACCAAATTCTGCACCAATAATGGGTTTTGCCAGCTTGTCGTTACCCTTCTAGGGATATGCACTCAAATCAGCTTGCTCTCTTCTAAATAGGATTTTGAGTAAGTCCGTAGATAAAAATCCATATGAGATATGGATAGGGCATAAGCCAATACTCTCCCATCTTAGGGTCTAGGGTTGCCTAGCTTATGTCAAATATTTAATGATAGACAAACATAGACCTAGGTTTGACAAGTTGTAAGATCGATTCCTTGGAGCTTAGAAGACCTGGAACCAGCAACCAATTATTTTCAACTAGAAGGAGGCGGCAGCACTAATGAATAGACACTAGGAGATGGACGGCAAATATAGAGAGAGAGGTGAATAGAGTAGGGTTTTCAGGAAGAAAAGGGATTACTATTCCTCTCGTCCATAAACATTACATATACAATATATATATATAGACCCCTGAGCCAACATGCCTTAGCCCTAAAAAACTCCCCTAGGCTAACTCATACATGAAAGCACTCATCCAAGCCCATGTATACCCATCTCTTGCATGCTCTCATCCATAGGACTAAAGACCTAGCCTTATACATGAATTAGCCATCTTAAGACATCTTAACTCAAGCCTTAAGACCCCTTGGATTAGACCCAATCCAAGACCAAGTAGAAAATCTCGTGCTCATCCATCCGCTTGACCGAGCCGACTCGACGAAGACTCGAGCCGGCTCGACCACCTATCAAGCCACAAAATCTCGAAACACGTTCTCTATTTATTTGAGAGAGCTAGCTCAATTTTAGCCTGAGTCAGCTCGATCTCAGCTCGAGCCAGCTCGACCTGTATCCAAGCCAGCCCGATAGTTGTAGAATGGTTCTATAAATTATCTAGAATAGTTTTATTTTGATATGGTCAAATTTAAATATATTTTTTAGATATTATATATGATATTTTAGATCTAAAAAATATGCATGTTTAATTTACTGATGATACATGAGATGTATGGAAAGCATGTATTAGTTAGATCATTAATTATATATGTGATATATGATCTAGATCTAACTAGTTTTATAGTTTCAATTATATTTCTGATTAAGGCATTCTCCTTCGTCCTCTGGACATAAGAATAAAGTAGGGTTTAAAGGCCCTCTCTTTCCATTCAATGTGATGTTCTTATGGCATGTAGGGGTGCTACGCATTCATCCTTAATAAAAAATCAGAACTTATTTTCTACAAAACTCTAGATCCTGAAACCCTAGGATTTTGATACATATTTTTTTATTTATGAACCCAAACATAATTAAAAATTAAGATTATGAAACTATTTAGATCTAAAATTTAGAATTTTTAGATCTATGATATTTTCATAAAATTGGGTTCGAGCTTGGGTAGCTTAATTAGGTCTAACGATTGATCAAACCAAATCAAAAGTTGGTTAGGTGGGATCAAGAGTGCTTAGAATTGACCAGCCCAATAGTTGTAAGTTTGGATCAAGATCGACTCATAGCCACATGTGATCGATCCAATTAAGACTTAATTTGGCTCTATGGTTCGAGCCTGAATTTTAGGCTAATCTGATTAGTTTTGATTCGATAATTTGGTGTCTAAGATAAGTTTGGCAGATATGATCGATTGATTTTTAATTGGGAGCTACTCGATCTGAATACATTCTTATCGAGTTAATGGCATATTCCTTCCACCGATCTTACTTTCCTGGCCATTTATGTCAATCTAATTCTGATTTAAGGTGGCTAACAGTTCGAGCTAACCCATGCCACTAGGCTTGTCATAACCGTTATGACTGAGTCAAGTCTAAGAGACCTAAATTGAATCTCTCTAAGAAAAGATTAAGTCAGTTGGTCTTCCATCATTGTAGATATGTGGATCTTTTTTGGGGTTGATTATTCTCGACTGATTACAGTGGCTCAGTTGCACCGAAAAGACATAACTACATCTATTAGGCATTGGATGCTATGCGTTGGAGGATGGGTTGGGCTCAATATTTTGGATATGATGAGGGACCGAATCAGGAGTCCAATTCATAAAAATGGTGGGTCTGACTTAACTAAGGAGTGGATCAATATTTCAGACATGGTGAGATTCATGAATTAGAGATCAGGATTAGGTGCACCATGATTAGAGAATCATTGAATAAGAGTTGTCCACTCATCGATTGACCCATCATCAATAACTGTTAGGTGAGGTGGTGAGTCACTTGGTGGGACCGCACCATCCACTGAAAATCAATTGATCACGAAAATTTTTGCATCTCTATCCAGGGAGTGTAGGAATCTAAGAAAATAGTGGAAGCCTAATCTATTTAGAAATAAAATTTTTAAATAAATTGATTAAGTCTAATTATAAAATCTAACTAGAAACTTTGATTTTCAGAAAAATATCTGCGTCCAACCCACTAGCCCATATCCTAGACACCCATAGACTGACTGGACCCAACTTCAAAGATTGGCTCTGAAACATCAAAATAATTTTGGATTTTGAGAAACTGACTGTGTTGGAATAGAAACCTCCCACTTTACCAGCCCGTCCATCCATAGAGCATCTCTAAAGAAGTGGATGGATGATGATAACAAAGCCAGGTATTACATGTTGGGCTCGATCTCTGATGAGCTCCATGATAAGTAGTAAAAATATACTAATAAAAATATTAAATTATAAAATAAATTAATCTATTTTATTAAAAATTGATACTTTTATTAATCTTATGTAGGAAAGAAGGCCACCAATGTGAAGATCTTATTTTTTTAGTTCTGATGAAAAAAATTTCAGGCAAAACGGACTTCAAACGAGCCCACAATCGAATTTCAAAAAAAAAAAAAAAAACCGCCGATGCAACACTGACGTCAGCATTTTTTGCGGCGCACGATGGACCAGCTGAAGGATATTTTGGGAATTTCACAACAATAGCTGCACTTCGATTGGCTGAAGAATGTGGTGGTCCACACAACACCGAGCTCGCGCATGGTCCACGGAGGGCAATTTGGGAATTCTGATTGATCTAACTAGCGGTTTTCACTGAAGCTTGATCGGACGGATGAGAAGAAGGCACTGATGGATGGCATCCATAGCTCCTGATTGAGATCCAAGGGCTGAGATTCATCTCGATGTTACACTATAGATCTGAAGCCTTCTTTCAACACGATCGGACGGCCCAAATTTGATCCAATGGATGATCCAATGGCTGATATTAAATCCGACTTGATTTGGGTTATTTTAAGGGCTTTTTGAGTGGTTTTTGGACCGTTTGATCAACATCTGATGGTCAGAATTATCCAGATCCTAATTTAAGTTATTTTGGTAGTCTAAAACCTAATTTTTGATGGATTTTAGGGGAAATAAAACTCTTCATCTATAAAAAAACCCAGGGTTGCCGCGAGAAAAAATTAGAGAGAGACAAAGAGAGAGACGGGGAGAAAGAGAGAGAGAGGGAGAAAGAGAGAGAGAGAAAGAGAGAGGAGAGAGATAAAAAAAATGATTTGTGAGAAAATCAAAAAGATTTTTTTGATTTTTCTTCGACGATCAAGACATCGATCAAGGAGCCTCTTCTTCTTCGCCAAATTCTCCACATCAAGAGCAGCAGACAATCAATTTCAGCAATCAAACAGTCTAATTTCTCTATGCTTTTTATTTTATTTACTATTTTTAAATTTATTATCATGAACTAAATTTTTTTTTACTAAGGCTAAGGTGTAGCCACTCTTTTGATGCAATATTCAAGTATGATTTATTTTTAAATTTTATTCATGAGGAGTATATAAATCTGATCTTAATGCTTTTAGATTACTGGCCATCTTCTAATTGATCTGATGAACATAGATGTTACGGACCAAGTACATCTATGTTAATGCTTCTTGATTATATACCTTGTATTATGAATCAAATTAGAATTCATATGCATGCGGGAATTTTAGTGCGCTTTGGATGCAGCGTATTTTAATTAGAGGATTTCACAAAATCTAATGCATTAATATTTATTTAAATTATACCTGGACCAAAGAATAGTGGATAAATTAGGAGACTTCACCGTCACATGAAATAAAATTAATCTAAAAATCTAAATATTATATTGACTGAGTTGGTGAACCGATTGCCTTAGTAATCCATTGCTCTTGAATTTAAAACCCTAATAATTTACACTCTCTCTATTTAATTAAAAACTTTTAATTATTTTTTTATTTATTTTTATTTTCTTTAATTTCTTATTCTCATAAATCGATCTTCTAAATAAAGCATAGGAAAGAGCTTTTCAGTACTTGTTTTCCAATCCTCTAGGGATGATACTCTACTCATTCACTTTATTACTTGATCGACTGGTGCACTTCCATAGTTAATTACATGCATAGTTTTTGATTTGGGGATGTGTTAAAATATAAAATTTGATTGTTTACTTTAAAAATTTTTTTTTTTTATTAAAAAAAAATGGAGAGTATCTTATACACTTTGAAAATGAAATTGAAATCAAAGGAAACATAGTAAACAAAAATTAAGGGGGTGTGATAAGCATCATAAATTCACCAATAAAAGTATTAATTTATTCAATTAATTTGATATTAATTTTTAAGAATTAATAATCAATTTATATATAATTTTTGAAAAATTCATATTTTTATTAATTAAAAAATTAATTAAAAAATAATAAAAAATAATAAAAATTAAAAAATAAAATTTTATTATCAATAGAAAGAGCTCATTTTTTTGATCACAACGAAATAAATTTCAAGTAAAACGGAGCTAAAATGGAAAAAGATATGAATTTTTAAAAATATAAAATAAATAAAAATTAAATAAAAAAAAGAAAATGGCTCAGCCGGCTCCGCAAGCCGAGCCACCAAGCCAAGCCAAGCCATCAAGCCGACTCAGCCGTTGAAGCCATCAGCCGGTCCACGATCCAGGCGTGGACCGCCAGCTCAGCAAATTCCGGCGAATCAGAGATTGCCACGTGGTGGACCTAGACCCCTTAAGGGTCTACAGAAATTTATCGCGGCTCACAAGGGTAATTTAGTCTTTTCGTCCGACAACAGCGGCGCTGATTGGTTGCGGTGTGCGGTGCGGCCGGTCCACGCGGTCCATGGGAACAGTTATTGCGCGATCGGACGGATGTGGTTGTTTGCGGTCAGGATCGGACGGCTGTGGTTGCTTCCGAATTTTATTCAGATACAAACATCACGCGGATCACCATCGGATGGCAGCGCTCGATCCAGGCGATGATCCGACGGTCCAGAATGCTGCCGGCGGTGATCAAGACTCCCGAAGCGCGATTTGCGGCCAGATTTCCTCGATCAAGCGCGATCCAACGGCCAGAATTTAATCCGACCCGATCTGAGCTTATCTGCATCCGATTTTGATGATTTTTGGACCGTTGGATTCCTATTGAACGGCTGGATTTTATCAGATTTATCAGAGTCATATCAGAGCTATTTTGATTCAAATTTTATCCAAATTTCTTTGTATTTTTGATGATTACAAAGGCTATTAGTCCCATATTGCCTTTAGAAAAAATATCCAGCCCTCCTAGCTCTATAAAAAGGACCCCAGGCCATCAAGAAATTCAATATCTCCGATCAAGGTGAAGCTTTGGTACAGGGCGAAGCCAGGCTATGGGTTAAAGGCTGCTTCGAAGCAACGGGTGCCGAGAAGAAGAGCCGAGCTTCTACACCATCTTTCTGCCAATGCCGATCCAAGATCAGAGATCAGGCTATTTTATTTTATTTTTTTTTTTTTTAAATTTTATGTATTTAAATTCTAAAATTTTAATTAATAAAAATTTTATTTTTGCATTTTAATTTCTTGCTTTTTATTTTTATTGTAATTTAATTTCTGCACTTTAAATTATTGCTTTGCAAGTAGATGCTAAGATCTAACTAGTAGATCTTAGTACCAAGTTTAAATTCCTGCATCTTTTAATTTTTCGCTTTTTATTTTCCGACTTCACTTTTGATTCCTAAAACTCAAATCCTTTTCTTCTTTTTCTTTTCAAAAATCAAAGATTTCAAATCTAAAAACACTACCTTCCCTGTGGATTCGACCCGACTCACTACTATCTACGCATATTTTCAATGATTTTAAGAAGTCGGATTAAACTGATAAACACGGTGTCTTAACGACAGCATCGCGTCCCTATCAAGTTTTTGGCGCCGTTGCCGGGGAAGGCACGGATATTAAATTTTTGATTCTCTTTGATTTTTCTATAAATAAAATATAAATAAAATTTTTTTAATATTGCTTACTAATTTTTTTTATTTATTTTGTAGAAAAAAAAAAAAGAACAAAAAGAATCAGAAGTTTTGCCTGGTGAGATCAATCCTAACCCTAGTCCTCTTTTCTTTTTATTTATTTATTTATTTATTTTATTTTTAAATTAATTTAAAAAAATATTCATTTAAACCTAATTAAAAGCCTCATGATAAGATTAGAAATCCTAACTGTTTAGAGCATGCATCATATTAGTTTTATTTTTATTTTTATTTTTATTTTTTTTTGGTGATTGCTGGAGGCAAGGTAAGCCTTTCAGAATTCAATTAGTTGCATGCATCTAGTTTAAATTGCATAAAACCCTTTGATTGAATTTTTTTTTTTTCGTGCATATTCATATTAAATCAAATTAAGGGCACAACCCAATTAAACAAGATAAGGTGGGGATTTGATCACCCTTCCTTAGCCCACAAACAACCAACCAAGCATCCTGCATTGACCTAAGCCTTTAATTTTAAAATCAATTAGACATCAACCCTAGGAACTCGAGCTCAATAGGACAAGGAATCCTAAGAGTTGAACCGGGTTAGGATAAGTCAATTTGACTGGTGTCTAGGAAAGTGGTTCAGGGACGATTGGGCCCGAAGGAAGGTGGTTTCTAATTGGTTCCGTTCGCTTACCTGGCCAAGCATAATTGGTGTCTAAGGCAAGCAACGGGGGGACTCCCACCGACCTTACACTTACCTGGCTAGTTGATTGGCTAATCCTACACTTGGAGGGCTTGAAGGTGACCTTGGCAGTTAGGAGCTGTCTAGATCTAGGATAACCCTTAGTCAGGATTGATTGACCAACTTGATTGCTAACCAACATTAAATCTAATTAAACCGAATTCTTCTCTTTCTTCTTAGTTCTAGGACTCCTTAGGACCTCTTCTTTAGAACTCTTTTTTCTTTCTT
Organism: Cocos nucifera; assembly: GCA_006176705.1. Taxonomy (NCBI): domain Eukaryota; kingdom Viridiplantae; phylum Streptophyta; class Magnoliopsida; order Arecales; family Arecaceae; genus Cocos; species Cocos nucifera. The sequence continues at coordinate 8,022 of QRFJ01007852.1, read as the reverse complement.
CTCCTTTCTCCTCTAAAAATAAAATAAAAATAAAATAAAATAAAAATTAAACTAACTAAAAATTAATAATTAAATTAAATTAAAATTAATAAATAAAAATAATTAAAAAAAATTAATTTTTAATATAATAAAATAATAATAATAATAAAAAATAAAAAAAATATTCTAAAAATTTTTAAACCATACATTAGGGTTACACTAATACATGCATGGTAGGAAATCGCTTTTTCTGATTTAGTTGAACTTAATTGAATGGTTGATTCACATTAAACATAATAATCAAATGGCTAATATAAATCTAATAGTCCAAAAATTAGATAAAGTTGACCTTCTTGATCAGAAAATAGATCAACTCCTAACCCTAGGTCAACAATCTTCTAATTATCAGGAGAGTTATTCAATCTGTGCTAGTCCAACCCATCATGTAAGTGAATATCCTATGACTGCACAGTTTCCATATTTTATCCAAGAACAAGTTCAAGCTACTCAAGGATACTCCAAATTGATTAATGACCCATTTTCAAATTCATATAATTCAGATTGGAGTAACTTTAATTTTTCTTGGACATCCCAACAGACTCAGGCTCAGACCCAAATTTCACTTGAGCAAAATTATCAAAATTATGCCTATAATAATGGTCAGCCTAGTCAGTTTAACCAGCCATCATATTATAATCAGCCTTCATACCCACCTCCTCAACAGACCAATCTAGCTGATGATAGATTTAACCAACTTCAACAATTAATTCTAACTCAACAGCAATCTATCGCCAGACTAGAAGCTCAAATAGGATAATTAGTTGAGTCTAACATGAGGAGAGAACTAGATCAACTACCGAACCTACCAATTTCAAACAACCCACCTAATGACCACCAACCACCTGGATTAAATTATCAATCTAATGTTTCATCTAAGAATCTTCCAATTTGAGAATACCAAAGTAATTCCTGAACTTAAAAGCTATAGGATTCTTATGGACCCATACCAAGACCAGGTGAGAGAGGCTAGTACTGATGCTAGCCAAAATAAAAATTTAGAGGAACTGGTTAGTACTGAGACTAACCACATAGAAGAACCCAAGCCAGGAATTAGTACTGATGCTAGTTCCAGTTTAAATGAGATAGAAATAAGGGAAAAGAGAATAGATGATTTACCCGAGACTTATAAACCTAATGTCCTATTCCCTTCAACCCTAGAAGCTGGTTCTTCTTATAAAAATCAAAAGGCATGTAATGAAATATCAATGGAGTTGTTTAAGCAGGATCACATTAATTTACCTCCAGAATTAAAACCGCCTTTAGTCACCATTCCAGCACCCATTGAATCAAACTTAACTCCTAAAACTCCATTCATGAGCATTTTAGAAAGAACAAATAGGAGAAATTCTTAATAAACATGGGTCTGAGAATGGAATCATAAAATTATATCCCAAAAATTAACAAAGTGAATATATCAATAATGGGATTAAAAATCAACTTTCTGAGATTGGCAATCCAAAACCATTGGAATTTGTCAATCCAATATTCGACACAGGATAGTGAGCTACATTGTGTCTGGCTGAAGACGGTAAACTTAGCGCTTGTTGGGAGGCAACCCAATATTTAGTTTTTATCTAATTTATCTTATTTTCTTTTTAGGATAATTTGAATAAGTTGGAGGGAGAGCTCAAATTTGTAAAGGCATGTGCTGGACCAAAAAAAAAAATAAAATAAATAAATAAATAAATAAATAAATAAAAAAAATATATATATACTGAGTTAGGTGTATTCTTCCATGTTCTTTATTACATCCTTTATTTTTTTCTTCTCCATTGAGGACAATGTCGATTAAGTTGGGGGGAGAGAAAAATAAAAATTTTAAAATTTTAAGTCCTCGAAAAAGTTAGTATTTAGTATTTAGATACTTGATTATGCTTAAGAATCGAATTAAACTAAGCATTTTTAAAAAGAAAATTGATGCACAGATTCAGAGAATCTATGAGATATTGAGGAATCAAGTATTAAGAAAATTCAATAAAGAGTTAAGTCCAGAACATAAAAATTTTTTTTCTTGGAGCATTTCTAATTATTTCTACTAGCATCAAAGAAAAGTCTACTTTTTATAGGCTTGTGTAGGGTAACTATACGTTTCTTCATATAAAAATTTATTTTAATAAAATAGTTTCCAAGTACTTCTCACTGAGTAACCGGGCCTCTTTGCCTAAGCAAGCATTGAGTTTCGCGTCAAAAGGTGGGAAGGGCAAAGAAGCTCGTTGTAAAGCTAGTCTTAACTCGTAGCCTATTTGATTCGAGCTAGTAAGCCCGAGGGGTATTCTATACCTAGTGCCCTAAAGCCAACTGGTTTGGGAGTCATTGGCCCAAGACTCGCTACATGGATCAAATAGAAAGCTTAAGGAGTTAAGACACTCAATAGTGGTACAACGTTAAAAAAAAAAAAAAAAAAAAAAAAAAAAAAGAAACATTGGTTTCCCACCGAGTAACCGGGTCCCGTTGCCTAAGTAAGCAATGATATTCGCATCAAAAAGTGGGCAATGTGAAAATAAAAATTAATAAATGAAGGATGGAAGTAGCAATACACCTGCCTATATGAAAGTTTAGACAAATCAGAGATAAAAGTGGAATAATTTAGAAAAAGTTCTGAAAAATTTAATGTTCTTTACTTAATTTTTCTATTGATAAGTATTAATACCCCAATGATATATCTCATTTAAGCTCTACTGAATATCAATGGCCATTTTGAAAATTGCTTAGGTAAAATTCGAAACTCTAAAGTTAAAAGGTATTTAAAACTAAATTCTTTCTTTACTCGAGGACGAGCAAAGCTTAAGTTGGGGGGTGTGATAAGCATCATAAATTCACCAATAAAAGTATTTAATTTATCAATTAATTGATATTAATTTTTTAAGAATTAATAATCAATTTATATAATTTTGAAAATTCATATTTTTATTAAAATTAAAATTAATTAAAAAATAATAAAATTATAAAATTAAAAATAAAATTTTATTATCAATAGAAAAAGCTCATTTTTTCTGATCACAACGAAATAAATTTCAAGTAAAACAGAGCTAAAATGAAAGATATGAAATTTTAAAAAAATAAAAATAATAAATTAATAAAAAAAACGGCTCAGCCGACTCCGCAAGCCGAGCCACAAGCCAAAGCCGAGCCCATCAAGCCGAACTCAGCCGTTGAAGCCATCAGCGGTCAGATCCCAGGCGTGGACCGCCAGCTCAGCAAATTCCGGCGAATCAGAGATTGCCACGTTGGTGGCCTTAGACCCTTAAGGGTCTATAGAAATTTATCGCGGCTCACAAGGGTAATCCGTCTTTTCGTCCGAACAAAGCGCGCTGATTGGTTGCGGTGTTGCGGTGGCCGTCCACGCGGTCCATGGGAACAGTTATTGCGCGATCGGACGGATTCGGTTGTTTGCGGTCAGGATCGGACGGCCGGTTGCTTCCGAATTTTATTCAGATCTACCCGGATCACCATCGCACGGCAAGCGCTCGATCCAAGCGTGAATCCGACGGTCCAGAACGCTGCCGGGCGGCGATCAAGACTCTCCGAGCACGATTTGCGGCAGATTTTCCTCGATCAAGCGCGATCCAACGGCCAGAATTTAATATGACCGATCTGAGCTTATCCTCATCCGATTTTGAATGATTTTTGGACCGTTGGATTCCTGTTGAATGACTGGATTTTATCAAATTTACCAGAGTCCATATCTGAGCTGTTTGATTCAAATTCCATCCGAATTTATTTGTATTTTTGATGATTACAAAGGGCATTAGTCCCATATTGCTTTAGAAAAAATCCAGCCCTCCTAGCTCTATAAAAAGGACCCCAGGCCATCAGAGAATTAATTCTCCGATCAAGGTGAAGCTTTGGTACAGGGCGAAGCCAGGCTATCGTTAAAGGCTGCTTCGAAGCAACGGATGCGAGAAGAAGTCGAGCTTCTCACCAATCTTTCTGCCAATGCCGATCCAAGAATCAGAGATCAGGCTATTTTTATTTTATTTATTTTTTTTTAATTATGTATTTTAAATTTTGAAATTTTAGTTATAAAATTTTTATTTGCATTTTAATTTCTTACTTTTTATTTGCAATTTAATTTCTGCACTTTAAATTATTGCTTTAACAAGTAGTGCTAAGATCTAACTAGTAGATCTAAGTACCAAGTTTAAATTCCTTGCATCTTTTAATTTTTCGCTTTTTATTTTTCGACTTCATTTTTATTCCTGAAAAACTCAAATCCTTTTCTTCTTTTCTTTTTTCAAATCAAAGATTTCAAATCTAAAATACTACCTTCCGTGGATTTCGACGACTCCTACTATCTATATATTTTCAATAATTTTGAGAGTCGGATTTAAACTGATAAACCATGGGTCTTAACGACAGCATCGTGTCCCTATCAGACAACATGAAAGCTATTCGACCAGTAATCGTCCATAAATGATTACATCACACCATCTGTAGTCGATGCAGCTTCGAGCAGTCAGGAGCCGCCTGTACGAGCAAACAACTTCAAAAATAAAGCCGGCGATGATCCAGAATGATTCAATCACTGTCAAATTCAGTGGATACGTGCATGATGATCGAAAGCCCATATTTCTAATTTTCTTGAACTTTATGATACTTTTAAAATTAATGGGGTGTCGGATGAATGCTATTAGATTAAGGTTATTTTCTTTCTCTTAACGGGATAAAGCTAAAATTGGCTTCAATTCTCTTCCTGAGTTCTATTCATAAACTTGGTGTTTCTAGCCAAAATATTCCTTAAGCCAAGTACTTTCCACTTCCAAATGCTAAGATGCACAACAATATCAACTTCTTTTATGCAGAATGGACATTGAGAACACTATATGGTTAGCTGGGAGCATTTCAAAGGAAACTGCTGAGGAGATGTCCACATCATCAACTCATCCCGTATGGCTTCCAGGTACAACTTCTATAATTGTTTATCTCCTACTAATCATTTTATGATGATGCCAACAGCAGAGGAGGAAAGCCATTAAACCAAAAAATAGAGGAAGAAGCATTCGATCTGATCGAATGAGATAGGAGTCACAATAGCATCAATGGCAGACAGAGCGCGATGATGCCAAGAAGACTAGCCAGCTGGTGCAGGGAAGATGATTGCGTGCCAAAGCCTTACTGTTGAAATTGAGCCCTTAAGCCGAGTCAAAACTTGAAAGGCAATTAGCTATGCCAATTCAGAAGCATTAACTTGTAACCTGTGTGCAAGAGAACACGATATCGACAATTTGGCCAAGATCAAGTAATCCTTTTCTAAAATAATGTGATACAGCTATCATTTTTGGTAAATTTTTTTCAGGCCGCACAAAGTAATTCCTACTCTAACAACATACATATCAAAGGGTGGAGCAGCAACCAATTTTCTTATGGAGCATCCGAAAATAGCAGCACAACAAGCCCCCTTGGGTATCCAAGTATCCTAAAAAAAAGTCCAAACTAGAAGAGCCTGATGGTTAAATTTATGCAAAACCAAGAGCAACTATAAAAATTTAGAAAGCCAAATTGAGGGCAAGACCTGAAAGCACAAGCAATTGGCAAAAGCATGGAGATGGCAAATAGGTCAGAAGTGGCTAAGATAATCTCGAGAAGAACCTGCAGGATCCTTGCCACGCAAGGTCAAGGTAGATAAATCCAAGGGAGCAGGTCAATGGCTATCACCTTAAAAGTGGTACAATAATTAGAGGAGCTGGACTAGGAAAGAAGAGAAGACTGGAAGAGCTAACCTTACAATAAGAACCAGTCAACTCAAGAATCGTCAGTCATCATAACAACCGAGCAATGGAGTGGTCTCCCCAGGGTATACGTCGTTTGCTTGACAAAATGTGAAGCCCTAACGTGCTACCACTACCATCCTAGAGAGACAATATACAACATTCAAAGTAAAGAAATTTTCTTAACTTTTCAAAAATTTTAAAGAATTACATATTAATATTTCTTTTGTAGATGCCTATTACTCAAATTCCCAGGTATACCAAGTTTCTCAAAGAAATCTTAACAAATACAGAAAAAGCGAATAGGAGTATGAGAGACAATAAATGTTGAATGAAAAAATGCTCAGCAAACACTTAAAAAAATTACCCAAACAGTTAAGAGACCTGAGGAGTTTTACTGTCCCTGCAAATTATTGGGTGATTAATAGTGTTTTGATAAGTTTTATGTGATTTAGAAGCAAGCAATTAATGCTCAATGCTTTGTTATGTTTCCAGAAAAACTGGGTCTAGGAGAAACCAAAAGCCTACCACTATTACTCTTGCAATTAGCATAGATAGAGTCCATTAAATTCCAGAGGTATAAGTGGAGATGTCCTTAGTAAAGGTAAACAATTTTATTTTTCCCTGTTTGATTTATTGTTCTTGATATGGAATGAAGGATTTATGATTGACCCTTATTTTAAGGGGAGACCCCTTTTTAGCTCTGGAGGATGCTTATAGATGTTCAATAGGAAAATTGTATTCTTAGAGTCCAAAGCTGAACAAGTTACTTTTATGTTTTTGAAAGATACTGAGAACATCCTGAATGATAGTCAATGACTCTGTATTTTTAATCATTATTAGAAATAACCATGTAAGGTATGAAATTTCTGTAGAAAATAGAATTTGAAGACGATGAAAAGAGTGAGCAGAGTGTCAATATTGAAAAGAAGACTCGATCAAACAATGAAAATTTCAATTGAAAGTGGCACTGGATTGATCCACTTTAGAACTTAAGAAAGTAAGCTAGAGACTGTAAATTAGAACTACTAGAGTAGGTTTGTTTCTGTTTCTTTTAGTTTGTGAGTCATTTTTCTTTTTTTTATGTTCAGTAATTTGTTTGTGTTTGCTCTTTTAATCTGCTCTGGTGTGTATTTTCAAAATTTGTAGAAATCAGATGAGAACTCAAGCCAAAATTTCAAAGCTCCAAAGAACCAGATTGAGATACAAATCAGGTTGTATTCCTTCCTGTCCCTTTATTACATCCTTTAATTTTTCTTTTTCCTCTTTAACACATATGTAGAATATAATTAAATTTAAAAAAAAAAATAAAAATCATGTGTCAAGTAAGAAATCCTTGAGCAAGAAAATAACTGGATAAGTTGATAAAGATAGGATAAATTATTTGCTTAATGAATTGCATAAGAGTTAAAGAAGTAGAATTTATTTGGTCAACTTTTTAGCCAAAGCTCCTAACTTAAGTCATTAAAAAGATTATTAGCACTTTTGTTATTGCACATGCAAACTAACAAGGGCAAGTAAGGATTATGGATTTTAAGGCCAACTGAATCGATTCAATTATCACTAAAATTTGGTAATTTAGTATATACATTTAGTATCAGAAAGAAATCTTGAAGTTAAGGAAAATGAGCTACCTGCCTGATAAATAAAGTACAAAAAGTACAGAGGTATGTATGTGGAGTGCCCAAAAGCCTATAACTGATCTCTCTGCAACCAGATCAATGTGTGAAAAATTAATGTAAAGATGGTGAAGGGAAGGTGCAGGATGCCTCAGCCAGTAAAAAAAAAAAAAAAAAAGAAAAGAAAGAAAGGTCAGTGTGAAAGCTTACCTTAAATTCATGAGTTAGAAATGAAGAAATGTATAGAGGAAAATTGACATCAAAATATGGGATAAGAGAGGATACTTTATTCTTTTTAATTTAATATAAAATGCTAAAGTTGTCCATTATGAACACCAAGTGCTATAGATTATTGAATGTACGTCTGCTAAAGAAAGTTTTTAATTATATTGACAAAAAATTTGCTTCTGAAGCTCGCAATGCTTTAAATATAGTAATTTTCTAAACCTTTTTGACCTTTAATCCTAGATTTTATTCTTTATGAATGTGATAATCTTATTGAAATCATGTATTAAATAAAAAAGAGTTGCTAAGGACTAGCAATGACTAAGTTATGGGGGTGTATAATGGTAAAAAATATACTAATAAAAAGTATTAATTATAAAAGATAAATTAATTTATTTTATTAAAAATTGATACTTTTATTAATCATTATG
>QRFJ01007850.1:0-47029 GCA_006176705.1 Cocos nucifera | reverse complement strand
TCAGTTCTGTATGGTAATGGGATATGTCATGATCTCTATCATAGACATCATCGAAACTCCTTTCGATGGATCAGAACTCTTCTGATTCGAACAGCTAGAATGATCGATCATCTAAATCATTCTAATTGCTCCCAAAATCCACCAGTGACACCTAGCAGTATATGGTGGCAACCCATCAGAGCTGAATGCGAACCTCTTGGTGCAGCTACCTGTGTGATTCAAGTTCTTCTATCTTGAGCCCCGATCAGATTAGGGTTAAGGTGAACTCGTCAAACCCTAGTCTCTGTCATATGATGTAATCATTCGATTCGAGTCCAATGTGAAAATCTAAATAGAAACTCTTTCTATTATTTCACTCTACCATGGCCATGGATTTCTGGACTTGATTCTCATGATCATCATAGGGCTACTCCTCTACCACCGAGGTAGATAGATCCCATCTTGATGCAATCCAGTTCCTACAATGAACATGCTATAGCCAACATACACCTCAGGGTTCCATATGGCTAGGAGACCGAGTAATGGTGTAGTCAAACTATAACACCCTCAAGGTGAACTGCCGATGCATCTCAGGTCAAAGAACCAGACACACTACTGCAGCATCGAGTCAGTCATTGACGAGAAGGTAGACTTCCTAATGACTACTCGAGGTGGTCACGCTCAGTGCCCTCGTTCTCTAACGAGTACCTGTACTCTCGCTCCGGTGTCTCCACACCGTAGACTCAAGACTCATCTACTAAAGAGAAGCGATCGTACACCAACCTTCCGGATCAATCACCATCCTCGTGATGATCCTATGGTCGGGAGCTGTTTATGAGTTAATAATGATTATTCATGTCTTAAATTTTCAACTCTTGAAAATATGAATTATCATTACCATTAACTCAAAGGATGTATCACAGACACTAAATACACATGGTGTGATAGAAAATAACCCATTTCATTAATTATAGTCAAAATTACAATTTTGCCCCTAGAAGTGTATTACAAGTGTCAGCCAATTCTGGCTTCTAGGGCACATATATCTAACAATCTCCCACTTGTCCTAAAGCCAATTGGCTACAAGTCTAAGTCCCATCTTCTCAAGGTGGGCTTCGATCTTCTGCTGGCCCAACGGCTTTGTAAGTGGGTCTGCCACATTATCTGTGGAGTTGACTCTCTTGACCTCAACGTAACCTTTCTCAAGGTAATCGCGGATGAGATGATATCGCCGCTCAATGTGCTTGGACTTCTGGTGAGACCTCGGCTCCTTAGCAAGGGCTATGGCGCCATTGTTGTCGCAGTAAAGAGGAATGGCATCTGATGGCATTACTCCAATTTCTGCAGCAAACTTCTTGTACCAGAATGCTTCCTTTGCAGCCTCTGATGCAGCTATATATTCTGCTTCCATGGTGGAATCTGCTATCACAGTTTGCTTGGAACTCTTCCAGCTGACAGCTCCACCATTGCACACAAACAGACTTCCAGATGTCGACTTTCGATCATCTATATCGGACATGAAGTCCGAGTCTGTGTATCCCTGAACTTGGAGTTCTCCATTACCAAAGACCAACATCATATCCTTAGTTCTTCTCAAGTACTTAAGGATACATTTCACAGAAGTCCAGTGTTCTTCACCTGGATTTGACTGATATCTGCTTGTGACACTCACAGCATGGGCTATATCAGGTCGTGTACATAGCATGGCATACATGAGGCTCCCTATTGCAGAAGCATAAGGGATCTTGCTCATGCGTTCTATTTCCTCAGGTGTGCTGGGGCACATCTTCTTGGAAAGATGAATACCATGTCTGAAGGGTATTAATCCCCTCTTAGAGTTTTCCATACTAAACCTCTTTAGTACTTCCTCTATGTACATCTTCTGTGAAAGTCCTAGCATCCTATTCGGTCTATCCCTATAGACCTTAATTCCTAGAATAAAGGATGCTTCACCTAGGTCTTTCATGGAGAATTCCTTGGACAACCACATCTTGACTGATGTCAACATGGGAATATCATTCCCAATAAGGAGGATGTCATCCACGTACAATACGAGGAAGACAACAGCGCTCCCACTGACCCTTTTGAAAACACATGGTTCCTCTTCATTTTTGATGAAACCAAACTTTTTGATCACATCATTGAAACGAGTGTTCCAGCTCCGAGATGCTTGCTTAAGTCCATATATGGACCTTTGCAGCTTGCAAACCTTGTGATCAGTATCACTGGATGTGAAACCTAGCGGCTGTTCCATATAGATATCTTCCTCAAGATATCCATTTAGGAATGCCGTTTTCACGTCCATTTGCCATATTTCATAATCGAAATAGGCTGCAACAGCAAGCAATGTGCGGATGGATTTTAGCATAGCTACCGGGGAAAAGGTATCCTGATAGTCAATGCCTTCACGTTGACTATAACCTTTTGCCACCAGTCTAGCCTTGAATGTCTCCACATTCCCATCTGCACCAATCTTTCTCTTGAAGATCCATTTACACCCAATAGGTACTATACCTTCTGGTGGATCTACCAAGGTCCAGACTTGGTTTGAGTGCATCGAGTCGAATCTTCTGACTTCATTGCCTCAAGCCATTTCTCGGAGTCGATATCTGATATCGCCTCGTTGTAGGTTTTGGGATCATCACCATGAGCACCATTACCTATGAGGAACATTTCCTCTACGTCCTCTGAAATAATACCTAAGTATCTTTCAGGGGGACGGGAAACTCTTTCCGATCTACGAGGTGGAGGAGGTAGTGTTCTTATTGGCTCAACCTGATTTGGTTCCACTTGGTCCTTAGCTCGTTCTGCTTGTGAGACTTTCTCATCAAGCTTAATCTGCTTTCCAATGCCACTATCTTGAATAAACTATTTTTCAAGAAATATGGCATGTCGACTCACAATCACATTGTGGTCTTCTGGAATGTAGAAATAGTATCCTAATGACTCTTTAGGATATCCTATGAATCGAGCTCTAAAGGACCTAAACTCTAACTTGTCCGCTTGTTGTCTTTTGACATAAGCCGGACAACCCCAAATTCTGAGATGACTCAGACTTGGTTTCTTACCGTGCCATATCTCATACGGTGTGGTAGGAACGGTTTTAGAGGGAACCCTATTCAGTAAATAGATTGAAGTTAATAATGAATGTCCCCAAAGAAAATCTGGGAGGTCTGTGAAGCTCATCATGGATCGAACCATATCCAATAGAGTCCGATTTCTCCGTTCTGAAACCCCGTTGAGTTGAGGTGTTCCTGGTGGAGTCCATTGAGAGACTATGCCATTTTCCTTAAGATAGTCTAGGAATTCCCGGCTAAGGTATTCACCTCCTCGATCTGATCGAAGAACCTTAATGGGTTTTCCAGTTTGTTTTTCTACTTCATGTCTGAATTCTTTGAACTTTTCAAAGGCTTCAGACTTATGTCTCATAAGATACACATACCCATACCTAGACAGATCATCGGTAAAGGTAATGAAGTAGACAAAATTGCCTCTAGCCGGCACATCGAATGGGCCGCACACATCAGTATGTACTAGGGCAAGGAGATCTGTGGCCCTCTCCCCATGTCCAACAAAAGGGAGTTTAGTCATTTTGCCTTGAAGACAAGATTCACAAGTTGGATATGACTCAAAAGTCAATGGACTCAATAGCCCATTTTTCTCCAATTTGTTAATCCTATCTTCTGCTATATGACCTAATCTCAGGTGCCATAGATATCTGTCGTTTGGACTATCCCTAGGTCGTTTGGCATTCACGTTTTGCTCGATAGTTAAAACAGGTACATCAATATGCAACTGATAAAGACCATTAACAAGGAAACCATTTGCAATTTTATTTCTTTCATAAAGAATGTTACAATGGTCCTTAAAGAAGGTGATCACATAACCTTCTTGTGCTAAGCATGAAACAGAAATCAAATTCCTGCTAGCTGCAGGCACATAATAACAGTCTTTTAAAACTAAGTCTAAACCAGATGGTAATCGCAGAGGGTATGTTCCCACGGCTACTGCAGCAACTCTTGCTCCATTACCGACGCGTAGGATCATGTCTCCATCCCTCAGCCTCCTGCTATCCTCAAGACCCTGCATAGAAGTGCACAGATGAGCACTAGAACCAGAGTCAAGCACCCAACTGGATGCAGAAGAAACCGTAAGGTTAGACTCAATAACGAGCATACCTCCAGAAGGACCTTCCTTCTTGTTCTTCAGGGTGGCCAGGTAAGTAGGGCAGTTCCGCTTCCAATGGCCGTCGCTGTTGCAATGGAAACACTTTCCTTTGCCATCGACCTTCTTCTTCGGTTCTGCCTTCTTCTTCTTTGATCCTTCTACCTTTTGCTTTTTCACAGACTTCTTTTTCTTTCCATAAGACTTTCTTTTGGAAGAAGTCCGTTCCATAGCAAGAACTGAGCCTTTAGAACCTTTCATAGAAAGCTCAGCGGTAACCAGCATATTCATCAACTCGGCCAAGGAATTTTGAAGTTTATGCATGTGGTAATTCATGATGAATTGCCCATATGCATCAGTCAAGGATTGCAGAATAATATCGTTCTGCAAATCCAAGTCCAACTTCACACCGAGCTTCTCAAGCTCTTCCATGTCCTTGATCATTGTCAGACAGTGATCTTGGACTGACTGCCCATCACGCATCTTAGCCTTAAAAAGTCATTTCGTGACTTGATATTTGGCTGCGCGACTCTGTTCACCAAACATCTCCTGCAGGTGAGCCAACATTTGGCGAGCAGTCCCGATATCTTCATGTTGGCGCTGGAGCTCATCAGACATCGAGCCCAACATGTAGTATCTGGCCTTATTGTCTTCGTCAATCCATTTTTCCAGAGACGCTCTCTGTTCAGTGGATGGACGAGCTGGTAAGGTGGGAGGGTCCTGGTCCAAAACATGTGTTAACTTCTCTGAACCCAAAACAATTTTGTAGTTCCTGAGCCAATCTTTATAATTGGGTCCAGTCAGTCTATGTGTGTCTAGGATACGTGCCAGTGGGTTGGACGCAGACATTTTCCTGTAGAGAGTCAAAGATTCTAGTTAGATACTGTAATTTTGACTTGACCAATTTGTTTAGGGATTTTATTTTTAAACAAATTAGCTCCCACTATTTTCTCGGATCCCTACACTCCCTCTGTAGAGATGCGAAAATCTCCGCGATTGATGATTTCTAGTGGGTGGTGCGGTCTCACCAACTGACTCATCACCTCACCTAACAGTTATTGGTGATGGGTTAGCCAATGAGTGAACAACTCTTGTTCAATGATTCTCTAATCATGGTGCACCCAAACTTGGTCTCTAATTCATGAATCTCACCGTATCCGGAATATTGATCCACTCCTTAGTTAAGTCAGACCCACCATTTGCATAGACTGGGTTCCTAATTGGGTCTCTCACCGTATCCGGAATATTGAGCCCAACTCATCCTCCAGCCCATAGCATCCAATGCCTAATAGACATGGTTGCGTCTTCCCGGTGCAACTGAGCCACTGTATCCAGCCGAGAACAATCAACCCCGGGAAGGGCCCGCACGTCTACAATGGTGGAAGACCTCGGACTTAATCTTTTCTTAGGGAGAATTGATTCAGGTCTCATTAAACTAGACTTGGCTTAGTCATAACAATTATGACTAACCTAGTGGCATGGGTCAGCTCGGATTATTGACCACCTCAGATCAGAACTGTGTCAACAGATATGGCCAGGTAAGTGAGACCGGTGGAAGGAATATGCCGTTAACTCGCACAAGAACGCATTCAGGTCGAGTAGCTTCCAATTAAAAACCAGTCGGTCGTCTGTGCCAAACTTACCTTAGACACCAAATTGTTGAGTCAGAACCAATTGGGTTAGCCTACAATCCAGACTCTAACCTCTGAGCCTAATTAGGTCTTGCTTGATCGTGACTCGATCTTGACCCAGACTTAATCCTATTAGGCTGGTCAATTTAAGCATTGTTGATCCCATCTAACCAACTCTTGATTCGGTTTGATCAACCGCTTAGACCTAATTGAGCTACCCAAGCCCGAACCCAGTATTATGAATATGTCTTAGATCTGAAATTCTCAATTTTAGACCTAATTGAATATTCCATAAACTTAATTCTTAATTAAGTTGGGTTCATAAACAAAATATGCACAATAAATCCTAGGGTTTCAGGATCTAGGGTTTTGCAGAAAGTAAGTTTTGGGTTTCTGATTAAGGACGAACACGCAGCACCCCTACACGTCATAAGAACACCCCATCGAATGGGAAGAGAGGGCCTTTAAACCCTTCTTCGTTCTTATGACCGGACGGCCAAGAGGAACGCCTTAATCAGGAACATGTAAATCTACAAAACAGTTATAGATCTATATCATATATCTCATATACAAATTTAGATCTAATCAAGGCATATTTTGCATACATCTCATGTATCAAATCATGCATGTTTTCAGATCTAAATTATCACATAATAATCTAAAAAATTAGATTTAAATTGATCTAATCAAAATAAATTCTAATCTAGACAATTATGTAGAACTATTCTACAACTAGTCTAGTCATGCATCTATCATATCTCATATGATATTTAAAATTAAATAATTTTTATTTGCTGTTTATCAGATGTTATTATAACACTTATAATATCAGAAAATAGTAAATAAGAAGATCTAAAATATGATTTAATCATATTAAATCAAAGACATGCAAAACTATTCTATAGAACTATTCTATTCTAGAACTAGTCATGCATATCTTCATGTTCTTAGATCCAAATCATTTAATTTTAATTTTTCTGATTTCAGATCTGATCACATCTCATGTGACATCTGAAATCACTTTATTTTTAATTAAAATAAAATTAAAATCAGATCTAAACAATTTTAGAACCATGGCTCTGATACCAGTTGAAGGGAAATCCTGATTTCCCGGTCCAGGTTCGTCCAGATCTGATTAGATCAAGAGATATATTTCAAAAATTTTCTCTTGATCTCAATCAGATCTTGATATGTTTCAGATCTGATTCTTATTATTTTAATAAATAAAATAAAATAAGATAAATTAAATCAAATTTAATTTACCTGATTTGGGTAATCCTATTACCCTGTAGATGATCCTGATTGCAGCGGAAGGTTCTGGATCTTAGCCACGCAAGCGCCTGGCCTCTACCGGTATCCACTCGGGTTGGATCTGGAGATCCTCTTCTTCTCTATCACACCTCCAAAAATCAGATCTGGATCTGATCTGGAGGATCTTCAAAACTCTTTTGAAGATCTGCAGTCGTCCTTTTGCAGCAGCGCAGCCTTCTTGCTTTTGATCGCCTTTCCTTGATCTGAATCGCACCAAACTAAGTCCAAAACACTTTTGGACGTGGAGAGCAAGGGGAGAAGAGAGTATGGCATGGAGAAGGAGGGGAGAGGCAGCCTTGGACGTGGGAAATCTCTATTGAATTCACTTAGGATTAGGGTTGGGCGCAGGGTCTTATTTATAGACCTCTTGTGATCCAACTCCTCTTCCTCTCAACCAATCACAACCCTTTGTGAAATCAGATCTAAATCTGATTGGTTGGAATAGAGACCCCTGGATTCCTCCTTAGAGGGCGCCTAAGACCAGTCAAACTGGATTCTTAGTAGAACTCTGATTGGAATCCAAAAGGGAGGTGGAGTCCTTGTCCAACAAGGACTCCTAGGCGCCTCCTACTTGGGCTCACGCCACCCTTGGCGTGCGCCCTTCTCCTTGCCAGGTTCTGGCAGGGGGACAAGCCCCCACCAGCTCTCCAATAGGTGCATGACATGTGGTCAAAAGTCAAAGGGTCAATGGTCAACGTTTGACCAGTCAACGGTAGACTTTTGACCAAAGTCAAAGAACAAGAAATGGCAGGTGACCAAAAATGGCAGGTAATGTCTTACAAATAAGACAACCTATTCTGACTTGGACAACCTCCAGTCAGACCATATGAAGGCCTCTGATTGAGCACAAACTCCTTTGGCTCAGTCAGGACAACTTATTTATGATAGTAAAAGAAGAACGTTAGGTTCAATCGAGTGCTAGCACGATTTCCTTGAACCTAATTGAATCTCATTCAGATCAATTGAACTAGATCAGTTCAATTGATGATCACCAGATTCAAACCCTTGTTTGTGTGACCCAGTTAGGTTCAGTTCTGTATGGTAATGGGATATGTCATGATCTCTATCATAGACATCATCGAAACTCCTTTCGATGGATCAGAACTCTTCTGATTCGAACAGCTAGAATGATCGATCATCTAAATCATTCTAATTGCTCCCAAAATCCACCAGTGACACCTAGCAGTATATGGTGGCAACCCATCAGAGCTGAATGCGAACCTCTTGGTGCAGCTACCTGTGTGATTCAAGTTCTTCTATCTTGAGCCCCGATCAGATTAGGGTTAAGGTGAACTCGTCAAACCCTAGTCTCTGTCATATGATGTAATCATTCGATTCGAGTCCAATGTGAAAATCTAAATAGAAACTCTTTCTATTATTTCACTCTACCATGGCCATGGATTTCTGGACTTGATTCTCATGATCATCATAGGGCTACTCCTCTACCACCGAGGTAGATAGATCCCATCTTGATGCAATCCAGTTCCTACAATGAACATGCTATAGCCAACATACACCTCAGGGTTCCATATGGCTAGGAGACCGAGTAATGGTGTAGTCAAACTATAACACCCTCAAGGTGAACTGCCGATGCATCTCAGGTCAAAGAACCAGACACACTACTGCAGCATCGAGTCAGTCATTGACGAGAAGGTAGACTTCCTAATGACTACTCGAGGTGGTCACGCTCAGTGCCCTCGTTCTCTAACGAGTACCTGTACTCTCGCTCCGGTGTCTCCACACCGTAGACTCAAGACTCATCTACTAAAGAGAAGCGATCGTACACCAACCTTCCGGATCAATCACCATCCTCGTGATGATCCTATGGTCAGGAGCTATTTATAAGTTAATAATGATTATTCATGTCTTAAATTTTCAACTCTTGAAAATATGAATTATCATTATCATTAACTCAAAGGATGTATCACAGACACTAAATACACAGGTGTGATAGAAAATAACCCATTTCATTAATTATAGTCAAAATTACAATTTTGCCCCTAGAAGTGTATTACAAGTGTCAGCCAATTCTGGCTTCTAGGGCACATATATCTAACACAAACTTAAGCTAGTAGCATAAAAATAGATTTCTATATCAATCAATATAACCATCTAGCAATGGTACTCATTGGTCGGATAGGTCGAATGTGTAGAATAACATCCTTAGAACCCATATGGATATAGTTTCCATATAATTCATCCCCTTGACCAAAATGCTCCTAGGATACCTTAGAGTTTAGCTATCAACTCTAATCAGGTTGCCCACATTGTATTTCAAAATATCAAATCCATTTGATGGATTACCTTAGCTAAAGTTTTGCTATATTGAAAAATAGTGATACATTCTTTTCCAATTCTTAGAGTGGTCAATCCCATCTTGATCACACATCAATTTCGTAAGTACTTGACTATGCCCAAAAATCTTTCATTACTAAATTAGAAATTTAGTTAGTCCTGTACCAATGCACAGTGAGTTGCTTGCAAGTCACTGAGGTGATCTCAGGTTTAAGCGATATTTATACCTATATCCCATCAGAGACATTCTTGATAGCAGAATGCTCTAGAGTTGATCATGTTTGATGATGATGTACCAATATTTCTCACCTATATACCATACCAGTATCTTCACACTTCTTGGTTAAGAGGACAATCAACCTATATGGTATACAATGACCTATACTCAATTGTTACTATCATCCTAATTAACAGTCCATCATTTGGTCGTGAACAAATTTAAGAACTAATCGATAAATCCTCTCTTTATCGAAGCTAAATAGTCCTAAGGACTTCATCACAGCAATGGAGTTCATTAGAAGATGAATGCTTTGTGATGAAAATGATAAAAGTATATATTTTATTTATTAATAAATTAATTATAATTACAATATAGCATAACCATCAACAGGCTGATGATTGAATTTGGAACACATTTTTCAATAGATCAATCTTCTGAAGATTGCCTTTCAACATGGCCATGGCTACAGATTGGTCCAAGTTTTAGACCTTCAGTGCAGCAACATTGAAGCATTGACATAAGTTTGGATGGAGCAGAGCTTGGAGAAAAACGTATCTAGAGAATTTTTTTTATAGAGAGAGCATGTAACAAACTAATGGTGACAGCCATAACCATCTGGTAGTGGGCCGCTCAGGCCACGTAGAGTTTATTTTGAAAAATAAGTTATCATTTATCATGATTTGCAAGCAGTTTGGATCTATTTGAGGAAGTTCGGATAGAGATTGGGGATTTCTATGCTTACTGATTGATCACAGATGTCGATGAGTTGGGTTCGGTATTGGCGGCTGAGCTTGAGAGTCAATCAGCATATAGTGAACTAGCATCTGGTTGAAGTCCATCAAAGTGGCCTCCAATGGCTTCAAGAAGTTCGGCCATGTTCTATGTCATCTGTAAGTAGGCCCTTTCTTATGCTGTCCAATTACAGGTAGCGTGAAGGAGTTCGTCCGTTTGGAAGGAGTGCTACTGATAGAGTTCATCCGGAAGAAGCATGACTGAAGGAATCCATCTGGAAGGAGCACTACTGAAAGAGTTCGTTTGGAAGGAGCACTACTGAAGGAGTCCATCTGGAAGGAGCATTGCTAAAGAGTACATCCAAAAGGAGCACTATCGAAGGAGTTCATCTGAAAGGAACATGATTGAAGGAGTCCATCCAGAAGGAGCATTACTAAAGGAGTCCATTGAGAAGGAGCGCTGCTAAAGGAGTTCGTTCGAAAGGAGCATGATTGAAGGAGTCCATCTGGAAGGAGTGTTGCTGAAGGAGTCCGTCTAAAAGAAGCACGACTGAAGAAGTCCATCTAGAAGGAGCATTGCTCAAGGTGTCCGTCTGGAAGGAGTGCTGCTGAAGGAGTCTGTCTGGAAGGAGCATTCCTGAAGGAGTCCATTGTTTACAACATGGGATGTCATCCATCTTCAGAATTCATCACCAACCAAGGTCGGGGAAATCATTCATTTTGTGATCAAGAAGGTTGGTGAATTCTCGTAGAATGGTGACCAAGGATTTTGGTGGGGCTTATTTACCCCCAACACAGCCCGAACCTTTTCTTGAGTCGAGCACTCTGCATGCCGAGATCAAAATGCGCAGGGCATGTCTCATCCCCATATTTGCAATGTTGCCCAAACCTTTCCCCAACTCGAGTGCTCTGCATATCAATGACATGATCTATGTAATCATATAAATCTAAAAATTAGATATTAAATAAAAATGAAGATGTGGATCATATCAACATCAAATCAAAATTAGATCTAATCTAGTGGGAGAAAGAGATGGAATCTCTTTTACCTTTTGCAAGTCAGAATCACTACTTGCTGATTTGAGGCTGAGCATGTTGCTTCAAGCTGCATGCACATCCAACCTCTATGAGAAGTCTATATGAAGTCTCAATCATGATCTGAAATCTAGCAATCTAGAAATCAGCACAGTATGCTAATATTGTGCTGATTCTTCTTTGACAATTGATCGCAAATCTTTTTCTTCAATAACTTGGACCCTTCAAGAATTAGAGGAGATGGAGAGGACTTGAGAGAGAAAAATTTCTAAAAAATCACAAAAATAGTAAAAGAAGAGATCTAAAAAATCCCTAGAGAAGATCCCTTTCTTTTCTTTTTTTTTTCTCTCACAAGGACACAACAATTTGTGCCTTTACAAAGCCACACGCCGACAACCCCTTTGAGCCCAAGTCTCCCACACCTAATACTTCTCTCCCTGATCTAATTGCTATAGAAAAATCAAACACTAACTCCCTTTAAATAGAGAGATATGAGAGAGTCCCTATCTAGGTCAAATACCTGAATAGGAATGTCCAAATTAGACAAGATTTGGGTGCCCAACTCTTGGGCGCCTCCTCCAAATTTCCAGGCATGGACCTCTAGGTTTTAGTGCACAAAACCTTCCATAAATCCCATAAAATAATCAGAAAGAAATCTGGTGGTTTGGCATCAAACATAGAGGAGGTGTTTTGGTTTTCTCAAACTTTATCAAATAGAGTTTGATTTCAAAACTACTTGCTAGCTTTGACCAAGTCCAAAACCAATTTCCATGTAAGTATTAAAGGGTGTTTAGGGGCATGCATCCTCTCTCTAGGCTTGAAAAAAATCATGCCAAAAATCATGAGAATTGGTGTGGGAAGGGAAGGTAGTGCAAGGAGAGAGAGTCCTAGTCAAACTTGGACTATGTTTTGACTCTCTCCAATTAACTTTTGAGCCCAATTAAATCAAAACTTATGCAACCCAATTAGAGATGACCTTAGTCCAACTAAAATCTAAATTAAATTATATTAAATTAAATTTAAATTTTATTTAAATTTTAGTTAAATTAAAAATTAGGTGCACTCAAGTCCTAATTGAACAAGGACTTATTCTCCCTTGTAATTGGCTTATCTAATAAACCAATTAGACTTGATCCAATCAAGCCCAAACCAAATCTAATTAAATTTTATTTAATTAGACTCAATCTCAGCACTTTGGCTTAATCAGATTGAGCCAATTAGCAATCTAATTGCTAATCGATCCTCCTGCAATACTTGTACTAGGTTAAATATCAGTCGTATTGAATATTTAAATCTAAAATGATTCTTAATCATCAATCAACCATCTGATCAGATCAAAACCTTTAATGTGTGTGACCCTATAAGTTCGAACCTAAGCTGGTTGCTTAAGAATAAATTTTTATACCAACTGAAGTTACCATCTAGCAATGGTACTCGATGGTTGGATAGGTCGGATATGTAAAGCAATATTCTTAGAACCCATGTGGATATGGTTTCCATATAATTCATCACCTTGATCTAAATAATAATAGAATAACTTAGGATTTAACTATCAACATTGATTAGGTCATCCACATTGTATTTTAAAATACCAAATCCATCTCATGGATTATTCTAGCCAAGGTTTTGCTAAATTCAAATATAGTGATGCATTATATCCGAACTCTTGGAGTGGTCAATCCCAACTTGATCACTCACCAACTTTACAAGTATATGACTATAACCACATACTTTTGATTACTGAATTAAAAATTTAAGTAGTCTAGCACCAAAGCACGGTGAGTTGCTTGCAAGCCACCATGGTGATCTCAGATCTAAGGGATACTTATACCCATATACCATCAAAGCAATTCTTGATAGTAGAATGTTCTGGAGTTGGTTACGTTTAGTGACAATGTACCCCTACATCTTATCCATATGCCATACCAATATCTCCATACTCCTTGATTAAGACGACAACCAATCTATATGGCACACAATGACCTACACTTGATAAATGTTATTATTCTAGTTAACAACATATCATTTGATCGTGAAAAGTTTAAGAACTAATTGATAAATCCTTTCTTTATCAAAAACTAAATAGTCCTAAGGACTTCATCATAATATTGTAGGTGGTGTGGTGCTCCCAAGCTTTAGGAGGTTACGGGCGGAGTCAGGCTGAGGGCTCCGGAGAGGCTAGGATAGGTGTGGTCCTAGGACTAGGATAGGAGTTATCCTAGGATGGAGGTGGCATGTAGCTCTCAACAGGCTTGAGGTTCAGATATTGAGGGCCTCAAGGGGCTTGGTTGGTACTTCGGAGATCTGAAATTCAAAGTGGAGCAAGAAATCAAAGTCAAAGAATCAAGATTGCAGAAAGAATATTTTCTACAGGTTAGCCAGCTCAGTCCAAAACTAGGTCGGCTAAGTCTTAAAGCACAGGCAAAATAGAAAGGTCAAGTTTCAGGACCACAAGCATGGCATAGAATCGGGCTAGCTCAATTTCAGACTAAGCCAACCCAGTAGAACTTCATCGACTCAATGCTGAGACTGAGCCTGTTCAGTGCGTGGGTAAAGTTACGCAAGGGTCTATTTTGGGCTAGGGTCTGGATTGATCCTAGGGATCTTAAGGTCTGATTTGAGAGATCTTAAGGGGGTTAATTCATGTATAGATTGAGATTAGATCCAGGAGATTAGAGCATGTAAGACTTGGACTTGGTAAGTGCTTTCATCTATTAGGTTAGCCTAAGGGAGCTTTTAAGCTGGAATTTATTAGGATTCATGTGGAAACTCTAAGGTATATAAATCAGAACATTGTAACTTTTACAAGAGAAGAAAATACAACTGAGCTTTTCTTTCTAACTCTCTTCTCTCTTCTTTCTGGTTCCAACACCAAAATCATAGCTTCTCTCATCTTTCTTAGATCTTCTTTAGTTTGCTGGATTAACACCCAGGTTCATGCAAAAGATCGGATCTATGGCTGTGGCTTCGAGCAGCCGTAGGAACAATAATTAGTTTCAAAGCTTGGTTGAGCATGAAGAAGAAAGAAGATTAGTTTTCAATAGAGATCAATAGCAAGATTTAGATCTAAAAGCTTTCTCCAAGCTTCATGAGGAAGGAAGAGATCACAAGGTTACGGTCCACCATCCCTAGTCAATGTATTTCTTAGATCTATCTGTTTGTTGTTATTTGATTTGGATTGATCATGAAAAATAGCATGTTGAAGGTAGGATTAGAGAAGTTTGATGGAAAGAAAAGTTTCATGATCTGAATGGTAAGGGTGGAGGATCTACTGGTTCAGATGAGGTTGGATTCGATCTTGGAAGATAGGTCGGAGTAGATCACAGACAAGGAGTAGGTGTCTTTAGAGAAAAGGGTATGTGCCACGGTTAGGGCTTGTTTGGTGGATGAGATTTTGTATGATGTGTTGGAGGAGAGAACACCCAAGGGATTATGGTCGAGGTTGCAGTAGCTGTACATGGGGAAGAACGTGTGCAACAAGTTGATGCTGAAGAAGTAATTGTATAGCCTTCGGATGCAGGAGGGCGAGGATGTTGCTGGGCATATTCAGCAGTTCGACCAGATGAGAATGGACTTGCTCAATATAGGAATGGATTTAGAAGAGAAGAACAAGAGCCTATTGTTGCTGTATTCGCTACCCGAGAGCTTCGATCCATTAGTGACAACTTTGCTGTATGGTAAGAAGACACTGGTATACGAGGAGATCGTATCAGTGCTTAGGTCCAGCAAGTAGTAGAAATGGATGACAAAGAGGAAGATCTTCTAGGAGAGTCTTATGGTTTTAAAGAAGCATAGGAAAGGTAAGAAGAAGGACAAATAGAGGGGCAGCAAGGGATCCAAGAGATGCTTCAAGTGTGGAGAAGTAGGACACTTTAAATGGAAGTATCCACTTTAGAAGATGTGCAAGGGAGGAAAAAGCTTGGATTCCATCAGTACAATTGCTGAAAGTGAAGATTCAGATGAAATCATGATGATCTTGGAGGAGCCCGTAGGGTGCGGTGTATCTGAGATGGTTTCGGATAGGTCTATAAAGTGCAGAGGATCTGAAGGGGCAACGATGGTGTTTGAGGTACAACGACAGGCCCAGCAGTACAGCATTAGGTGGTTGGCCTCGGGGGACTTGAAAATAGAATCAGCTTCTGTAGCATCAGAAGGACTTCAGCTCCAGGTGGAGCACCAAGTAAAGGTGGCTTCATGGGTGGAGGAAGCTATGACATGGGTTTAGAGCAGAGGGATATAGAGGGAGGACCTTTAT
Source organism: Cocos nucifera (assembly GCA_006176705.1). Lineage (NCBI taxonomy): Eukaryota > Viridiplantae > Streptophyta > Magnoliopsida > Arecales > Arecaceae > Cocos > Cocos nucifera. The sequence continues at coordinate 31,408 of QRFJ01007850.1, read as the reverse complement.
GCCAGCACCAGTATCAGGGCTGTACAAATCCAGATGGAGAGGATTATGTAGGGAGAATAGGCATGGCTCTGAGGGGATAGCGTCAGGTAGAGCATCAGGATATGCGGTGAGTGCCGGTAAAGGAATGTTGCATGATCTCCAGGAAAGTCCAGGATAAGTGATGTAGCTACCAAGCAGAAGGATACCTACAACTACAAAGGTGGTGTGGAGAAACAAGCCAAGAACTTCAATGGTGGAGGCAGTCATCCTGAAGGCCTCAAAGAGAGCTTAGTAGTTGAAGAAGAATGGCAGTGGCAAGGTGAGCACAAGGGGCTATCAGGATGTATAGGGACAATAGGATCGTGCAGAAAGATGTTGCCAGGTGTACTAAGACTTGGGCATACCAAGATGGAGATTGTAGATGATGTGGAGCTCCCAAGCCATGGGAGACCACAGGCAGAGCCAGGGTTAGGGCTCCGAGGAGGCTAGGACAGGCGTGGTCCTAGGGCTAAAATAGAAGTTGTCCTAGGGTGGAGGTAGCATGTAGCTCTCCATGGGCTTGAGGTTCGGGTATTGAGGGCCTCAAGGAGCTTGGTTGGTGCTTCGAAGATCTGAGATTCAAGGTGGAGCAAGAAACCAAAGCTGAAGAATCAAGACTGTAGAAACAATATTTTCTGCAAGTTAGCTTGCTCAGTCCAAAACTAGATCGGCTAAGTATCAGAGTATAGGCAAAATAGAAAGATCGAGATTTCGGACTATAGGCATGGCACAGAACTGGGACTATAGGCATGGCATAGAACTGGGCTGGCTCAGTGTCAGACTGAGCCAACCCAATGGAACTTAGCCGACTCAGTGCTGAGACTATGTCGGCTCAGTGTGCGGGCAGAGTTACGTGAGGATCTATTTTAGTCTAGGGTCTGGATTGATCCTAAGGGTCTTAAGGTCTGATTTGAGAGGTCTTAAAGGGGCTAATTCATGTATGGGTTGGGATTAGATCCAGGGTATGAGAGCATGTGAGACTTAGGCTCGGTGAGTGCTTTCATGTACTGGGTTAGCCTATGGGAGTTTTTAAGCTAGGATTTATTAGGATTCATGTGGGAATTCTAGGGTATATAAACTAGGACATTGTAACTTTTACGAGAGAAGAAAATACAATTGAGCTTTTCTTCCTAACTTTCTTCTCTCTTCTCTCTGGTTCCAACATCAAAACTTTAGCTTCTCTCATCTTTCTTAGATCTTCTTCGGTTTGCTGGATTAACACCCAGGTTCATGCAAGAGATCGGATCTACGGCTGTGGCTCCGAGCAGCCATAGGAACAACAAATATAAAGTTCATTTGAAGATGTAGACTTATGATGAAAAATACTAGAATAAAATTTTATTTATTAATAAATTATTTATATTTTATTAAATAGCATAATCATCAACAAGTTGATGATTGGTTTTGGAACATATTTTTTAATAGCTCCCACTTGTCCTAAAGCCACTTAGTACAGTATCTAGTATCCTTATGGTCATCGAACTCCTTTACCACCATGGCTTTAGTGAAAGGATCGGTCAGGTTTTTTTTCTATTAATCTTCTGAAGATCGATGTCTTCTCAATCCATGATATGCTAAACCAAGTGATAGCAGTGCAGTATGTGCTTTGTCTGTTGGTGTGTGTTCAATTTCTTTGCATGAGTACTGTCTCCAGTGCTATCATGGTAGAGCAAGACTGGACCATCTAGGAAGGGTGCCACTTTAAGCTCGGTGATGAACTACCTTAGTTACACAACTTTCTTTATGGCATCTAATACTGCGATGTACTCCACCTTGCAAAAAGAGTCTGCCACTATGTGCTGCATGAAAATCTTCTAGTAGATAGCTCCTCCATTTAGGATAAAGATATATCCCAACATACTTCTACCATCATCATGGTCAGATTGAAAGCTAGAGTTTGTAAACCCCACATATTTTAAATATGACTCACCATACATCAACCATTGGTCCTTAGTATTTCTCAAATACTTAAGGATGGTTTTAAAGGATTTGGTGATCAGGGCGGAAGCATGGATTTTAAAGCATTTTATATGAAATCATAAAACCAAATCCTAACCCAAGGACCATCTTGTTAAGATTAAATCATAAAGAATAGTATAAATTAGGATATAGGAACATATCGAGAGAATCCTCTTTACTTTAAGATAGTCTAAAAATTCATTAGATAAGTATTCTCCTCCTCGATTAGATCAAGGAATTTTTATACTTTTTTCAATTTATTTCTCGATCATACTTTGATACTCTTTGAATTATCAAAGACTTTAAATTTATGTTTCATAAGATACCCATATCCAAACCTAGATAAATCATCTATGAATAATATAAAATAAGAGTATCCTCCTCTAACCAGAGTTGTCATAGGATTACATACATCTATATGTATAAGTTCCAATAACTCACTTGTCCTTTCTCCATATTCACTAAATGAAGTCTTGGTTATTTTACCCATGAGACATGATTCACAAGTTCCTATTGATTCATAATCATAAAGATCAAAGAATTTTTCTTTATATAACTTATTAATCCTAGTCTCACTAATATGACTAAGTCAATAATACCATTGTAAAGTATTATTTATATCTTCTTTCTTACATTTTCATTTTCATCAAGATGAAAAATATTGTCATTCAAAGATAGGGTCAATAGATCATTGTCAAAAATGCCATGGCATATAATTTTATTAGAATATTTGATAGAGCAACCATTACTCATTACATCGAAATTATAATCTTGTTTTAATAATAAGGATATAGATACAATATTTTTAATGATCTTAGGCATATAATAATAATTGTCAGCTCTAAGATCTTTTTAGAAGGTAACTTCAAGATATTTGTCCCTATAGCTTCTGCTTGGATGGACTCTCCTCCAATGCCATAGAGCTCGAAGTCATCGTTCTTCAAACTCCTAATTTTCTGCGGTCCTTGCAAAGATTTATAGATATAAGAACCATAGGTGGTATCTAATATCCAAGAGTTTAAAATGGAAAAAATTTAATGACAATATTGTATGTATCTCATACATACCTTTCGATGCAACAATTGCATCAGTCTTCATAGTTGCAAGGTAAACCTTGCAATTTCTTTTCCAATGACCTACTTTGCTGCAGTGAAAATAGGTTGCTTGATAGGAGGCCTTCTTCCCCATCTTCTTCTTATTTGTGCTACCTTTAGGGTTCATCATATTCTTTGAACCCTTCTTGCCTGCCTTCTTCTTGGAGATCCCATCCACAAGAAGAAGAGAAGTCTTATTCTTCTTGATATGGCTCTCTTCTATTTTGAGCATATTTAATAGCTCAGGCAAGAAAGTATTTAGTTTGTCCATGTGATAGTTCATGATAAACTAAGAATATGATTCTGGGAGTGATTGCAGGATCAGATACTGACTCAACTCCCTATCCACTACAAAACCTAATTGATCTAATCGAGTGATCAGGTCAATTACCATCAAAACATGGTTTTGCATGAAAAATCCTTCTACCATTCTGGCATAGAATAACTGCTTAGATATCTCATATGTAGCAGTCCTACTTTGCTCTCCATATAGCTCTTTTAGATTGAGCAATACAGACTGAGTATCCATGCCATTATGCTACCTCTATAACTCATTACTCATAGAGGCTAGCATGATGTATTTCATAGTTAAAGAATCATTTTGCCACATCTTATATGTGGCTTTATCTTCCTCTATGGCATCTTTTCATAATGGCTTAGGGTCAAGGGCATCAAGAATATAAGAGAGTTTTTCTTGATTAAGCACTATTTTTAGATTTTTTGACCAATCCATATGATCGGGACTAGTCAACTTATTTGAATCTAATATACTACACAGTGAAAGTGAAGAAGCCATTTTATCTACATAATAAAGAACATTACGTAAGCAAACAACTCATGATGACTTACATAATTAAATTAGGTCTTTAATTTAATTATGTCTCCCACTATTTTATTGGACATCATATCCCTCTTCTACGATGATCGAGAAATCCTAATTAGTTTTATTAGTGGAATTAAGACCCTAATTACTTATAAAAGGTCTTGTAGTTGCACAACAAACTTTTTACAAGTTTAAAGGTAGGAAACTCTTTTCAATTGCATCTCATGCAATTCTCAATATAATCCTGACCTCTAAAATATTTATAGCCTTGTGGTTGCATAACAAACTATAATATTTTAGTTGAGTAGGATCCTTCATTTCTATATAGTCAAAATGGAATAAAAATTTTCAACATAAACAGGCTTTAAGTCGACCCCTTATTCGACCCCTGATTCAGCTCGAGTTAAAATGGCATGAAAAGAAGACTGGCATGTGAGAGTTTTAGCTGGCATGATCTTGAGCAGAGGACCGAGTTGACTCAAGTTTCTCGATTTGAGATTGCAGGAAAATATAGAGAATGAGACTTTCAAAAAATAGTTCGGCAAGACCTCGAGCAGAGGGATGAGTTGACTCGAGCCTCGACTCAAGCTTCAGCTTGACTTTCTCAAGTCAAGATCATAAAAAAATACAGAGAATGGGATTTTTGGGATATAGTTTGGCAAGACCTCGAGTAGGGGGATGAGTCGACTCGAGCCTAGACTTGAGCTTCAGCTTGAGCTCCTCGAGTTGAAGTCTTAGAAAAAATATAGAGAACATGATTTTTGGGATGAAGTGCAGAATGGTCTCAAGTTGAGGGTTGAGTCAACTCAAGCTTCAACTCGAGGTCGAGCAGAGGGACAAGTTGACTTAAGCTTTGACTTGAGCTCCAATGGCTAGTTTCTACAAAAATTTCAAAAGTATGCAGATTGATTCCAAACAACCCTTTTCAATCCTCTAACAGTCAAAAATATCTTTCCAGCCTACCAAATGTGGAGAATAAGCTACAAAACACTTGGAGGAAGAGAAATGATCAATCAATCATTTAGAGCAATCATAAGTGAAGAGAAAAGGGCCAAATAGTATTGAAAAGAGCATTCCACTTCCATCTCCAAGAAACATCAATTCAAGAGATTCCATTCAGAAAGAAGATAAGCTCAAAAGCCTTCAACAAAGAAGATTCCAAAAAGCTTCATCGACCTACTTGCTCATCAAGGAGCTTTGTATTCATTTTTATTGTTCAAATTTTATTCTTTTTGTAACTTAGCTTCAATAAAATTTTGAAGCTAAGCGGAAGGCCTATCCAAGCCTAAGAATTGGATTGTAAGCAAAGGGTTGGCTTAAAATTTGGTTTTGGTTGGTGATTCAGTGTAAAACCAACTAGATTTTAGATAGTGAGCTTTGAAAAACTATCCAGCTATAATTTTGGAGAGATTACAGTAAAATTTTAAAGTGGGTCATAAAGAGTGGACATTGGTGTAAGGGGCACCGAACCACTATAAATCTCTTTGTATTTATGATTGCCTAGGTTGCTTCTTTTCATTGCATTTACATTTCTGAGTACTTACATACATTATATTTTAGCACACCTCTATTAAGAAATGTGTTCCAAAGCCAATTGTCGGCCTGTTGATGGTTGTGCTACCTTGTAATTATAATTAATTTATTAATAAATAAAATAAATATTTTAGCAATTTCATCACAAAGTCTATATCTTCTAATAAACTCCATTGTTGTGATGAAGTCCTTAGGACTATTTAGTTTTGATAAAGAGAGAATTTATCGATTAGTCCTTAAACAGTTCATGATCAAATAATATGCTATTAATTAAGACGATAATATTTATCAAGCATAGTTCATTGTATGCCATATAGGTTGGTTATCCTCTTAACCAAGGAGTGTGAAGATACTGATATGGCATACAGGTGAGATGTATGGACACATCATCACTGGACGTGACCAACTCTAGAGTATTCTACTATCAAGAATTGCTTTGATGGGATATAGGTATAAATGTCCCTTAGACCTGAGATCATCATAGTGGCTTGCAAACAACTCATTGTGCTTTGGTGCCGAACTAACTAAATTTTTAATTTAGTAACGAAAGATTTTTGGGCACAGTCAAGTACTTACAAAATCGATGAGTGATCAAGATGGGATTGACCACTCCAAAAATTAGAGAAGAATGCATCACTATATTTCAATATAGCAAAAATCATGACCAGGGTAATCCATAAGATGGATTTGGTATTTTAAAATATAATGTGGATAACCTAATCAGGGTTGACAGTTAAACTCTGAGGCATCCTATGAGCATTTTAGTCAAAAAGATGAATTATATGAAAACTATATCCATATGGATTTTAAGGATGTTGTTCTATACATTTGATCTATCCGATCGTCGGATACCATTGCTAGATGGTCACTCCATGTAATATTCTAGACAAGCAAAATAATAAATTAAAAGATTTATGTTCATGTATATATCGTATGATAATTTATATATCGTATGTTGGAGCAATTTGAGTGTAAATTATGATTATCTATCATTTTGAGTTTTGAAAAAAAATTTTAAGTCTAAAAGTAGCACCTATCTGGAGAGCTATATGAAATATATATTTTTTTGAAACTAAAATTAGTGGTAATTGATCCTTAGGTGTTAGTGAGTTATAAAATAATTTTTAATGAATTTTGAGACCCTTTAACCTATTCTTTCTGAGAAAAGAAAATTTTAAAAGTTTTGAGTTTCAAAAAATTTGAACTAGAATCCATGTTTTGGTATCTGATTCTTATGGATTTTGATTTTTCTAATATTTTTATTGAATCCAAATAGATTATTATTTTCTTATTTATATTTATGTTTTAAAGTTAATGACATTAACTTAAAATAAAAAATATAAATAAGAAGAGTGTTGAGCAAGCAGTGTGGTAGTATCCGAGCTGACCCAAAGTAAAATCGAGCCAGCCTAAGTCTTAGGCTACTATGATGGGTGTTCAATTTTTCTGAGAGAGCCAGCTCGATCTGAGTTCAAGCTGACCAAGCTGATATTCGAGCTAACCCAATTTGGGGCCAAGCCAGCTCGGTCAGTGGGAATAGAAAAATGACGTCGACCGTAGAGTTTTAAAAGAGGGTTTTTAAATGGATTCTTTTGGAGATAACTTAATAGATGGCTTCCTTGGGTTGTGCCACGTAATTAGAAGAGACAGGTAGAGGTGCATTGGCTTCTTGATGGGTTGACACCTAGCAAATTCTATTATTTCTTCTAAACTAAAAACCACAGGTTCCTTTTATTTGCTATTCTGAGCTCCTATGTTAAATAAAAGGGTTAGGGGAGAGAAGAAAGTTGGGAGAAGTAGCTTCTTAGATGAAAATCAAAGAGAAATCAGCTGGTAAAAAGAGAATTAAGAGATAAATTAGATTGAGGAGGAGGAAGTTGTTGAAATTAGGAAAACAAGAATCGATTTTGGCTCACAGCAGTATTTTAGACATTTAAGGTAAGGTTCCTAAGCTGCAAACTAAATTTAAATTGATTTTCTAAGTATTGTTATTAGATGGGAGGTTATAGTAAAGTAAGATATACAATTTAAGCTGAGTTAGAAAATGAATTATTCTATTATTGATGCTGAAATTGGATAGATGGCTTAGTTATGAATGGAAATGATACTAGCTGAATCTAAAATCAATTATAAGAATGAAAATAAAATTAAATGTCTAAAAATTTATGAGTTGTATGGAAGTTTATCAGGACCTAAGCTAAAGTACATAAGATAAAATAGAAAGGAATAGCTGAAAGACTAAAGTAAGAGTATAAAGGCAAAGTATGTGTAGTTTTGGTCTTAAATCATAAGATATGAGTTTAATCAATGTTTATTGATGATATAAGAAAAGAAAAGGTTTGGAAAGATTCTTCAAATAAGCAAATTAATTAATAGCCTATTGGGATGAGTAGTTTTCATATCTAACCTTGGTGCTTTGCTTATTGTATTTTGATATGGAAACAACTTACTTTGAAAAGTAATTAACTTTGATATCCTTCAGCTTATATATGTATTTGTGCAAACATGAAAGCAAGGATTAAAATTATTGGCCTTTACTATTCAGCTTTGAGAAGTTTAACTTGTTGAAAACTTTTGAAAAAGATTATCCATAGGAGTTATTAACCTATGGGCTACATTATTGCATTGCATAAGCATTTGCATTGGCATGAGCTAGCACCTTCACAGTCTTGCATTTGAGAATGCCCAGTGGGGCTTGGAAGTATATCAGAATACCCAGTGGGACTTGGCAGTGTATCAGAATGCCCAGTGGGGCTCATTTATATCATATGGCATCATGACATACTGCTCATCAGCTGTCTTGGAAGGGGTGCTCTGGAATTCAGTTGATGGTTGCTGAGAAAGGAGCATGCATTGGCATGGCACGGCTTGATATTTTTCTTTAACCTAGTGGGATATGATTCAATTTTGTGAAGCAATAAAAGCACTTTTTACATTTCAATGATTTGGTATTTTGTTATAATCCAGTGGGGTAATTCAGCTTTGTGAAGTATATCTCGGCTTTGTGAAGCATAAAAGCAGTTTTTATATTTCAGATGTTATTGTTATGTTGAATTACAAGTTAAGCACTTTTATTTTCTATTATTATATTATTTATCCACTCACTGAGACTTTTTCAAGTCTCACCCCTCACTCTTTCTAATTGCAATTTTTGGAATAGCTGGGTTTGGGAGGTATGTTTCAGCATGTATATCAGTACCTCTAGCGGAGGAAGTATTTTGGATGAATAAGTTTGTAAAAGAGATGTATTTTAAGAAGGATTGTATAGCTATGTTAGTTAAATTCGATACTGTTATCTGTATGTGTATTAGTTTGTTTTATAAAGGCATGTATTAAAAAGATGACCAACGACTAGAATGAATGTATGAAGTATGGTTTTGTGAATGGAGCCTTGGATTTGCTTATGTAATTCTCGACTTAAGTTATGATATATGCATTAGTAGATCAAGAGGTTAAATTGAATTGTATATGCTGATTAGGGAGGAATGTGGGATAATTGTGTTGAGTAGGTTTAAATGATATTATAGTTTAGCATAGTTTAAAATCACCTTAACCTTTAGATAAGGATGGGGTGTATCACCATCACTCGGATTTAGGGGTGGGGGTGTTACACTCTGATTGATATAGAAATTTATTTTTATGCTACTGACTTAGTTTTGAACCTATGGGGTCACACACATAAGAATTCTCGATCTGATCAGATGGTTGATTGACTATTAAGAATCATTATTAGGTCAAATAATCAATACGATTGATGATTGACCTAATGCAAGTGTTGCAGGAGGATCGATTAGTAATTAAATTGCTAATTGAATTAATTTGAGTAAGCCAAAAAGCTGAGATTAAGTTTAATTAAATAAAATTTAATTAGATTTAGTTTGGGCTTGATTGGATTAAGTTCAATTGGTTTATTGGATGAGCCAATTGCAAGGAGAAACGAGTCCTAGTTTAATTAGGACTTATATCAACCTAATTTTTAATTTAATTAAAAAATTAAATCAGAGTTAAATCTAATTTAATTTGATTTAATTATATTATTAGTAGGACTAAGACCAAATCTAATTGGGTTAATTAAATCCTAATTTAATTTGGTCCAAGGATCAAGTTGGACCAAGTAAAAATACGAGTCTCAGTATGACTAGGACTCCTTCCTCCTTGCGCCAATGAATTCCTCATGCCCCCACACCCTTTTTTGCTTTATTTTTTGCATGGAAAATCTTCTCTCCATGTCTTTCATGCACACCCCTTGCTCTCCTTTCTTTCTTACATGGAGATAGGTAGTGGACCAAGTCAAAGAAAGGAGTTTGTTTTGATTTAAACTCTATGAGATAGAGTTTTGAGAAACGAAAATTCCTTCCCATGTTATGGTACCAACACTCCTTATTTTTCTCTATTTTGGTTTATGGAAAAGAGCCCTTTTTGTGCAACAAAATCAGGAGGTCCACGTAAAAAATAAAGGAGGGGGCACCCAAGAGTTGGGCGCCCCAAGTCTAGCTCTATTTGGATATCTCTTGACTAGGTATTTAACCTAGTCAAGGATTACTCCATATCTCCATATATAAAAAGTCTCTTGATCTATTTTCTTTAGACATTTTAGAGACTTGAGAGGGACATTGTGGCATGGGAAAACCTGGGAGAGAAAATCTTAGGCATGAGAATTATAAAGGCACCAATCAAGGTGCTTTGGTGAGAGAAATAAAGAAGAAGAAGAGGATCTTCTTCTAGAGTTTTCTCTGAATATCTTCCTCCATTTTTTTGTGAGTTTTGAGGGGTGTCTCAGCATCAAAATCTTATTCCTCATCTTCTAAAAAATTGGAGAGTCCAAAAATTGAAGAAGAAAGATCCAGATTGACCGTCGAAGAAGGATCAGTATAGTACTAGCATACTATGCTGATTTCTAACATTGGACTTTAGATCTATGATCAAGGGCTCATGTGGACAACCTATAGAGGTCGGACACATGCGTGGCATAGAACAACAATCTCAGGTCTGGATCAGCAAGTTAAAAACTTGAATTTCAAAGATAAGGGTAATTTGATCTCCCTATTACATATCTGAATTAGATCTAGAATAGTCTCCTGTTGATATGATCAACATGTAGTTTTCTAATATTTTTATTTTTGATTTAATAGCATGGTATAATCATGTAATAAGATCTTTGATCTAGGATATTATATTATTTTATTCATGAATTAATGTGATTGATTTATCTTGTTCGCTATAATTTTGAAAACCTTAGAATCTTAGATCGATTTCCTTCAATTGGTATCAGAGTGTAGTTTTTCTTATTAATGATTTATATATGTTTAGATAATATTTTTAGATTATAACTAATTTATAATCTAATATTTAAATCTAAAATTAAAAGTTATGATCGTATGGACTGTAGGTTGTCCTGCTGTAGGATTTATCCCCTATAGTAGAAAGGTTATCCTGGTATGTTATGGAATTAAAAAAATTAATCATAAAATTTTAGATCTGATCTAGTAATTTTTATGATAATTTTAATCTAATTTTAATCATGAATAAGTATTTAGATTAGATCTAAAATAACTGATAATTCTTTTTTATGTATTGTATGTAGTCATAGATTAAAACATATAACTAGTACTATTAGTGAAATGAGCTGACTCATTTTTGAAGTGAGTCAACCCATTTGTTGAATAGTGCTAGATTGTAAAAGAACCTTTCAAAATTTTAAAAAATATTTTTGAAATGCTGAACCCAAACCCTCAATTCAAAAATTGAATTAAGAATTAAATATGATAAATTAGGCTCTAGAATTATGAATTTAATATCCTAAGTCATTGATCATAACATTGGGTTATTGGGTTAGCTGAATTAGGTTCATTAAACAGGCTAGACCTAAGGTTAGTTAAAGAATGGACTAAATTAGAGTAATTGGTCAAATCTAATCAAATGATGAATTAGATTAGGTCAAGGACTCTTTGACTCAATTATAATAGTTGTAGTTGGTCAAGTCCATGCCTTTAATGAGAACCAAATGGACTTGATTCATGGCTACGTGGTCGAATCCAAAATTATTAGGTTGATCTAATTAAGACTAATGAATCGGATGGTGTCTAAGGTAAGTTTGGCAATCCAGATAAGTGGTTTTAAATTGGGAGCTACTCACACTAATTTTGATATTTGATGAGTTAATGGCATATCCCTTCCATTTATCTCACTTACTTTGCTATCCTAGTGAATTTAGTTTTGATTAAATCACTTGGTGATTTGGGCTCACCCATGTCAATTAGGTAAATCATTGTGATTGATTTAGGTTCTCCTAAAGCTAGCTTTAATTAGGTCCTTTGTGATTTGACTTGGTGAAGTCAGTGGAAGGATTGAAATTGACTGGTTCTCTTCTCTCTTTCTTAAAATTAGTTAATTAAATCTTCTAAAATTATTAGATCCTTAAAAATGAAATAGTTATGATAATAACTTGATGATATCCTTCCATTAAGTGGATGATAATGGGTCCATTAATTGGATAATCATTGGAGGCCCAAAGGCTTGGTGCTTATTAGTTAATTGAATTATCATTCATAATATGATTTCTTGGCCGCATCTCTCTAAATGGTAGTTAGATTGACCAACCAAAGTTGGGCTTAATCATTCATTGGTTAGATGGACCAAGTATGATCATGTTAATGGTTGGACCCAACCGGACCTTTTCAGTAGAGACCAAAGCCTACTGATTAGGGACTGAGGCAAAATTAAATTACTACAAATTATTTAAAAAAATAATTAATTATGAATCTATTCTTAGATGTACATGGGTTGACCAACCAAAGTTGGACTTGCACACAGTCTATATGGATTTTAGTACCTACTAAGAAATTAGAATAATTCATCAAATTAGAGGTAGAGGCTACCAATTTGAATAAATTAGTGAAAGAATCTTTTGATTAAAGTCCAAATCTTTAGGTTTAATAAATTAATTACTAATTAAATTTTGATTTTTCTTTATGTAGACATGGCCACTTTCCTTTCACTCCGATCGTTATTAGATAATGATAAGCTAGTGGGATCCAACTTCGGTAACTGGTATCGTAAGTTGATGATTGTCCTATAACATGAATGGATGTCGTACGTGCTGACAAATTCGGCACCCGAGGAGTCAACATCCAATGCATGTAGAATAGTCAGAGATACTTATCAGAAGTGGCTCAATAATCGAATCATGATGCATTGTGTCATACTGGTAGCCATGAGCGACGAGGTTAGTTATAGATTCGAGTCTGCTCAACTAGAAGACATGATTCAAGAGTTGAATGAGTCTTTTGGCACACCCGATGATGTTGAAAGGCACAAGACTAGTTGTGCCATCTTCAATGTTAGGATGAGGGATGGAGCTTCTGTCACTGATCATGTACTGTACATGATCAAATTGATGGAGCATTTGAACAAACACGACTTTTTCTTGCATAAGCAGCTAGAAAAAGATGCAATTTTAAACTCATTGCCTAAATCTTTTCTTCCATTTCTTACTCATTACAGAATGACAAAGCCTGAAGTAAACTACCATAAGTTACTGGGGTTGCTTCAAAACTTTGAGAAGGATCACCAGCTCTACAAGAAGTCGGTGAACTTAATGGAAGGGTCTTCTTCTAGTTCTTGACTCTTTAAGAAAGGAAAGAAGAATAAGAAGAAGAAGAGTAAGAAGATGCAAGTTTAGGCTGGGACATTTATGCAGGGCCAGATCAAAAAAGTAAAGGCCAATAAGAGTTAAGCTGAGTGTTTTTCTATAAGAAGTGGAGGTACTGAAAGAGAAACTATCCTCAATACATAGCCTCACTGGATCCGAATAGGCCGAGAAAAAAGCAAGCTATTGTCGGGCAAGATATTTATATGATAACTTCTTACAATTTCTCTATCTATGATATTATTGACTGGATATTGGATACTGATAGTTCTTACCATATTTGCAATTCATTGTAGAAGTTGCAGGTCAGTAGGAGATTCAAACAAGATGAGAGATTTTTGAACATTGAAGATGGAAGACTAGTTCTAGTTCTAGCACTAGAAATTATGAAACTTATATTTGAGTCTCATATCATTGTTCTTAATGATTGTTACTTTTGTCCTAGTTTCCTTTTGAATGTCGTTTCTATAGGACATTTAGTAAAAGATAATTATGAAATTTCAATAAAGAAAGAGTTTTGTAATATCATTATAAATGGTGTTACTATATCCTTGGGATATTTGAATAATGGTGTATATATATTATCACAATCTATTAATATAGTCTATTCTACTGGCAAGCATCCTAGATTAGATAGTGTGTCTGATATGTACTTGTGGCACTATAGGCTAGGTCATATCAATAAGAACAGAATAAATAGGTTAACTCAAGAGGAAATCCATGAAGTCAGTGATTGTGAATCACTTTCAACCTGTGAATCTTGTCTTCTTAAAAAAGTGACCAAGTCATCTTTTACTAAAAAAGGTAAGAGAGCTATTGAGCTCTTAGGTCTAGTACATACTGATATATGTGGACCAATGAGCACTAGTGCTAGAGATGGATATCTCTACTTCATTACTTTTATAGATAATCTATCCAGGTATGGATATGTCTATCTGATAAAACATAAGTCAGAGTCATTTAAAATATTCAAATGATTTCAAAGTAAAGTAGAAAAATAAACTGAAATAAGTATTAAAACTCTTTGGTCTAATCGAGAAGAAGAATATCTTTCTGATGAGCTTCTCACATATCTAAAAGAAAATGAAATTCTCTCCCAATAGACTCCTCCAAGAACACCATAGTATAATGGTGTGTCTGAATGGAGGAATCGAACTCTATTAGACATGGTATGATCCATGATGGATTTTGCCAGCTTATCGATATACCTCTTAGGATATGCACTTGAATCGGCTTGCTATCTTCTAAATAGGATTCCAAGTAAGTCTATAAATAAAACTTCATATGAGATATGGACAGTGTTGGAAATATGTCCTAAAGCCAATCATCAGCCTGTTGATGGTTGGACTATACATTTATAATTATATATGAATTATAAATTAATAAAAGTTATTTTGGCATTTTTTCATCATAAATTCTATTATCTTCTAATGAACTCCTATGTTGTGATGAAGTTCTTAGGACTATCTAGATTCGACAAAGGAGGATTTATCTTTTAGTCCTTAAATTATTCACGATCAGAAGATACATTGTTTCTTAGGATGATAATGTTTATTGAGTATAGGTCAGTGTGTGCTATATAGGTTGGCTGTCCTCCTAACCAAGAAGTGTTGAGATACTAGTATGACATACAAGTGAGATGTATGGATACATCTGCACTGAATGTGATCAACTTCGGAGCTTTTCTCCTATCAAGATTAGCTCCGATGGAATATGGGTATAAGTATCCCTCTAACCTAAGATCACCATGGTGACTTTCAAGCAACTCACCATGCTTTAGTGTCGAACTACCTGAATTTTTAATTCAATGATGGAAGGTTTCTGGACGTAGTCAAGTACTTGAGGAGTCAATGCATGTATCAAGATGGGATTGACCATTCCTGGTTTCAGAAGCTATGTTCAATTATGTTTCAATTTAGTAAAGCCTTGGCCAGGGTAGTCTTAGTGAGGAGTCATGGGACTAATTACTTTAAGACACAACATGGATGTATTTACTAGGGCTGATAGTCTAATCCTGAGTCATCTATTACACAGAGATCATAGGGATGAATTATATGGTAACCATATTTCATAGGTTTAATAATGTTGTGTTGCAATAAATTCGATCCATCCGGATGTTGGGTACCATTGGTAGATGGTCACATCAATTGGTACAGAAAATTAGTTTCTATGCTATCGGCTTAGGATTCGAACCTATGGGGTCACACATAATAGGAGTTATTACCTGATCTGATGGCTAATATAGAGTTCTGATGGACTAGGACTCTGAGTTCCACTCATCTGGGACACTTTGATCAAGAGTTCTAATGGTTTGGGATTCTACGATCATGAGTTTCATTCGTTTGGGATACTGGGTTCAAGAGTCCCACTAGATTAGGACTCTTCGAGAGTTTCATAGTGATGGGACTCTATTGCCCAGACTCCCATCTAAGTAGAATTCCATATTTATTGAAGGATTAATTGGAAATTTGATTATTGATTAGATTAATTTGATTGAGCGATGAAGATTTGATAAAGTTTGATCGAATTGGATTTGATTTTATTTGACTCGATTAGGTCATGAGTTGACCTAATCGCTGTGTCAGATTTGATCCTAATTTGATCAGGAGCTGGATCAAATTAATTTCTAATTTGATTAAAAATTAAATAGATTAGGTTAAGCCTAATTTGGTTGAATTTAATCTGGTCTAGTTGGTTTTGAATTAATTTGGTTTGGTTGAAACCAACTTGGACTAATTCAAACCTTGTTTGAATTCAAACCTCCCCATGCGCCACCTCATGTTTGACTTTTATACCTTGACCATGCCCACCTTCATTTTTTATGTAAGTTTCTCTCATGAAGAGAAAAAATTTGTGCCCTCCTTTCTTTCTCTCTTTGACCTGGTCAAGTGTTGGATTAGTTCAAACTTTTTTTTGAATTTTGAATTCATAGAGGTTGGTTTGCTTGAAACCTCTCTCTCCCTCTTACCCTTATCTCCATGCCCTTCTCTCTTTTTGGTTGCCAATTTTTTTCTAAAAAATAGGCATGCACATAGAAGGAAAGTCCTTCTACATGTGAAATAGATTGTATGTCTGCATTGGAATTGGATAGGCTTGCATTTGAATTCAAATACTAGAAGTTGGTTGAAACTAGTTCAACCAATCTTAACCTATCCACTCCGCATGGCATTTCCACTTATTTTTCATGCAATAAATTATGAGGATTTTCTTTCATGATGCTAGAAGGGTTTCCATTCCATGGTAAAAATTTGAAAGTGATTGGGCATCAATTTTGGGCAAAAAAAATCTTGGAGTGAAGGTAAGTAGGGTCCTATAGCACTTTATTTTTTCTTCATGCCTCTATTCTCTTCTGATTTTTGTCTCTAAAGACACCTAATTTTTAAATATGATCTAAATATGTTTTATATATTTGAAAGTTATTTTTCCATTAAAGCTAATTTCATCAAAAAACTCTACATAGAGAGGGCGTGAGAGGATTTTTAGTGCGTCTAGATTTTTGGGCCGAGTGAAACTCAAGATTTGAGAATTTTGATTCGGGTGGAGAGATTGAGTGCTGTGAGCATCGGATCAACACCAAACTTTGTACACCATCTCATCATCCTCTAAAGAATGAGTTCTAATTTTTTGGAGCATCTAAAAAATTAGAAAGTGGATGGTCAATTGGATAGATCATGATCAGCCGTCGAAGGCCTTGTTGAGGAGCTAACACTCCAGTGGGGCTGATTGAGATCAGAAGCTCCATGTGGACCAACCGTAGAGGTCAGACATGTGTGCGACTATGGTGCAACATCAAAGCATTATTCGATGGATTCAGATTATGGTGATCAGCTATCCATGAAAAGGTATTGTATTTTGAACATATAGATATAGTAAATAGTTTGCTGCATAGTTTTATTTTCAAATCTATATGAATGCATGCATATTATGTTTGGATCCACAGTATAGGATTTAATATTTTGATATGATTAGTAGATAATTAATTAGATTAATTACTTCTTTCACTGCATCTTTGCTATTTTTGAAAATTTTTTTTGAATGTAGTACTACAAACCCTGCACTGCATCCTTCAAATGGTATCCGAGCAAGATTCGCTAAATATGATATGCTTGCATGCTTAGATTGATAATTTAGATTTTATCTAAATATTAATCTAATAATCTAACTAATTAGATCTAAAAGTTAAAATAAAGATCGCATGGACTAAAGGTCGTCCTACTGTAGGATTGACCCCCTACAGTGAAAGGGTTGTCTTGGTACGTTGCTGATCTAAATCATTAATCATAAAATCCTAGATCTGAGCTAATATTTTTATGATCTAATTAAATTAGGATTTAATTTAATTTTTGATCATGAATGCATGTTTAGATAGTATATAAAGTTTGATTCATAATTTAGTATTATGTAGTATACATAGTTTCAGATTAAACCCTACAACTAGTATTATTTGTGAAATCAAGCTGATTCAATTTTAAAGTGAGTCGACTCTATTGATGAATAATGCTAACTTATAAAGAACCTTTCAAAATTTTAAAAAATATTTTTGAGATATCGAACCCTAACCCTTAGCCCATAAACTTAATTAAAATTAAGTATAATGATTTAGTATCTAGAATTGTGACTTAAGACATTAAGTCATCAATCATAAAACATGGATTATTGGGTTAGTTGAATTAGGTCCATTAATTGGGTTAGACCTAAGGTTAGTTAAAAAATGGACTAATTTAGAGTAATTGATCCAATCTAATTAAATGTTAATTTAGATTAGGTCAAGATCTCTATAGAATCAATTATAATAGTTATAGTTGGTCAAGTCCATGCCTTCAATGAGGATCAAATGGACTTGATTCATAGCTGCGTAATTAAACCCATAATTAGTAGATTGATCAAATTGAAACTAATGAACCGGATGGTATCTAAGATAAGTCTAACAGTTTGATCAGTGGTTTTTAATTAGGGGCTACTCGCACTGATTCGATCTTTAACGAGTTAGTGGCATATCCCTTCCACTGATCTCACTTACCTAGCCATCCTGATAAATTAGATTTTGATTAGATCACTTGATGATTTGGACTCACCCATGTCAATTAGGTAAATCAATCTGACTGGTTTAGGTGCTCCTAATGTTAGCTTAGACTAGATCCTTTTTAATCTGACTTTGTGAAGTCAATGGGAGGATCAAAATTGGCTCGTTGAATTTCTTCCTCTTCTTAAAATTTGTTAATTAAATCCTCTAAAATTATTAGATCCTTAAAAATGAAATAGTTATATAGATAACTAAATCATAGCCTTCCATTAAGTTGAGTGATAATGCGTTCATTAGTATAATGATCATTGGAGTCCCAAAGGCCTGGTGATTATTGACTAATAAAATTATCATTTATCAAATGATAGTTTGGTTAAGTCTTTCTGATGGTGGTTAGGTTGGCCGACCAAAGTTGGACTTGATCATTTATTGGTTAGATAAGATTAAATGTGGTTATGTTAATGGTTGGACCCAATCGAACATTTTCAGTGGAGGCCAAAGTCTAATGATTAGGTCTTCATGGTAAAACTAAAATTACTAAAAGTTGTTTAGAGAAATAATTGATTTTGAATCTACCCATAGATGCACATGGGTTGACCAACCAAAGTTGAGCTTATTTGTAGTCTATGTGGATTCTAGTACCCACTAAGAAATTAATGTAATTCCTTGAATTGGAGGTAGAGGCTACCAATTTGTATAAAATAGTAGGAGAACCTTTAGACTAAAGTCCAAGTCTTTAGGATAATTGATTCATATACTAAGTAGGTTTGGTTTTTCCTTTTTGTGCAGATATGGCCACTAACCTATCACTTCAGTCATTGTTAGGTAATGACAAATTAATGGGATCCAACTTCGATAGCTGGTATCATAAATTGAAACTCATCTTGGTGCATGAGTTGATCCTTCATATAGTAACGGATCCAGCATCTGAGAAGCCAACTCTAGGAGCGGTATGAGACACTTACCTGAAGTGGCTCAATGATCGCACCACCATTTGGTGTGTAATGCTGACGGCAATGAACGAGGAGATCAGCCATAGGTTCGAAAATGCCCAGCCACAGGAGATGCTTCAAATGTTGAACAACTCCTTTGGCATGCCTGACGATGTTGAAAGGCACAAAATAAGTTATGCCATTTTCAATGCTCGAATGAGGAATGGGGCCTCAGCCATTGATCATGTATTGCACATGATCGAGATGATTAATTGCCTTAGCAAGCTGGATTTTCTCCTGCATGAGTAGCTCGATAAGAATGCGATCCTTAATTCCTTACCTAAGTCCTTCCTTTTCTGACTCATTTTAGAATGACAAAGCCTGCAGTCAACTACTATGGCTTGTTGGGGTTGCTGCAGAACTTTGAGAAGGATCACCAACTCTATAAGAAAATGGTGAATGTAGTGGGAGGGTCTTCTTCTGGTTGTCGACCTTTTAAGAAAGAAAAGAAGAACAAGAAGAAGAAAAACAAGAAGGTGTAGTTGCATGCTGGGATGATTGCATAGGGTCTGACCAAGAAGCGCAAGCCCGACCAGAGCCAGGTGGAGTGCTTCTTCTACAAAAAGTAGGGGCACTGAAAGAGAAACTATCCTTTGCACATTGCCTTCCTGGATCCGAACAAGCCAAGGAAGAAGCAAGTGATTGCTGGGCAAGGTAATTATATGATAACACATTGCAATTTTTCGTTATTTGATTATACTACCTGAGTATTATATACTATAAGCACTTATCATATTTGTAATTTTATGTAGGGCTTGTAGGTCAGTAGGAGATTTGATCAAGATGAGAGATTTTTGAATGTTAGAGATGGAAGAAAAGTTTCAATTCTAGCTTTAAAAATCATGAACCTTATAATCAATTCAAATAAAGTTATTCTTAATGAATGTCATTTTTGTCCAACTTTCGCACTAAATGTCATTTTTGTAGGCCTTTTGGCCTCGAATAATTTTGAAATATCAATAAAAATTTTTCTTATAATATCATTTTAAATGGTATTATAATTTTTATTGGATAATTGAATAATGATATTTATTTATTAACTATACCTGTTAATGTGGTTCAATCTATTAGATATGTGTGTGCCCTAGAAGCCAGAATTGGCTGACCCTTGTAATACACTTCTAGGGGCAAAATTATAATTTTGATTATAAATAATAAAATTGATTATTTATTATAAATGTATATTTAGTATCTATGATACATCCCTTGAGTTAATGATAATTCATATTTTTAAGAGTTGAAAATTTAAGATATGAATTTTCGTTTATTAACTCATAAAATGCTCCTGACCATAGGATCGTCATGAGGATGGTGATTGATCCAGAAGGTTAGTATACAATCGCTTCTTTATAGTAGATGAGTCTTGAGTCTATGGTGTAGAGACACCAGAGCGAGAGTAGAGGTACTCATTAGAGAATGAGAGCACTAAGCATGATCACCTTGAGTAGTCATAAGAAAGCCTACCTTGTCGTCGATGACTGACTCGAAGCTACAGTGGTGTATCTAGTTTTTTGATCTGAGGTGCATCGACAGTTCACCTTGAGGGTATTACAGTTTGACTGCACCATGACTCGATCTCCTACCCATTTGGAATCCTGAGGTGTATGTTGGCTATAGCATGTTCATTATATGAATTGGATTGCACCAAGAGGGAATCTATCTACCTCGGTAGAAGAGCAGCAGCCCTATGATGATAATGAGAATCAAGTCCATAAGCCAATGGCTGTGGCAGAGAGTGAAATAATAGAAAGAGTTTCTATTAAGGATTTCACATCAGACTTGAATTGAATGATTAAATCATATGATAGAAATTAGGGTTTGATGAGTTCATCTTAAACCTAATCTAATCGAAGCTCTAGATAGAAGAACTTAATCACACAAGTAGCTGCACTGAGAGGTTCATTTTTAGTTTTGATGGATTGCCACCATATACTGCTAGGTGTCACTGATGAATTTTGGGAGCAATTAGAATGATTTAGATGATCGATCATTCTAGTTGTCTAAATCAAAAGAGTTCTGATCCATCGAAAGGAGTTTCGATGATGTCGATGATGGAGATCACTATATATCCTATTTTCACATAGAACTGAACCTAACTAGATCTCACAAATAAGAATTTGAATCTAGATATCATCGATTGGACTAACCTAGTTCAATTATTTTGAATTAGATTCAATTAGGTTCAAGGAAATCATGCTGGCACACGATTAAACCTAACATTCTTCTTATACTATCATTAAAAGTTGTCTCGACTAAGCCAAATGAGTTTGTGCTCACTCAAGTATGTTTACTTGATCTAACTGGAGCTTGTCCAGGTCAGAAAAGGGTTGTCTTAATTTATGAGATAAATTTGAGATAACACCTACTATTTTTCATCACCTGCTAATTCTTGTCCTTTGACTTTGGTCAAATATTGACCTTTGATCCTTGGACATCTGCCCATATATCATGCACTTATTGGAGAGCAGATAGGGGCTTGTCCCCTTACTAAAATTTGGAAAGGAGGGGGCACATGCCTAGGATGGCGTGCACCCATGGATAGGGATGCCTGGAGTTCCATACGGATGGGACTCCAGGTTGCTTCTTGGATTTAACTTACATGACCCTTACCTATAGACTTTGACCAGTCTTAGGCACCATCTAAGGATGAATTTATGGAGCTCTCATCTGATTAAATCAGGTAATGTCATTCCACCAATCAGATTTAGATCTGATTGCATGAAGCAATGCGATTGGTCGGGATGATGCGGCACTACATGGCACAGCAGGGTCTATAAATAAACCCTATCTTCGCCCAACTTTGATAGAGTTTCTCTTAACCCATGCCCCAAGGCTGCCCCTCTCCCTCCTCCATGCCATCTTTTGATCCTCTCTCTCCTCTCCATGCCCAAGGAATGTTGGGCTTCAGTTTGGTGCAATCCAGGCAAGAAAAGGCTGACGAAAAAGGAAGAAGGCAGCACTGTTGCAGAGACGACTGCTGATCTTCAGAAGAAATTTTGAAGATCCTCCAAATTAGATCCAGATCTAATTTTTGGAAAAGTGATAAAAAAGGAGAAGATCTCTAGATCTAGCCTGAGTGGATACCAGTAGAGGCTAGGCGCTTGCGTGGCTAGATCTAGAACCTCAGGCAGTCAGCAGGATCATCAAAGGATAATCAGATTATCCGCATCAAGATATAAATTAAATTAGTTTTAATTTATTTTTATTTTTATTTATTAGATCTATAAAATTAGATCTAAAACATCTCAGATCTGATATAGATGTTTGAGAAAAATTTTTAAAATATCTCTCTTGATCCAATCAGATCTGAACGAACCTGATTCAGAAAATCAGGATTTCTCCTTCAACTGGTATCAGAGCCAGGTCCTCTAAATTGTTTAGATCTAATTTTTAATTTATTTTAATCTAAAAATTAGATGATTTTAGATATCACATGAGATGTGATTATATCTAAAATTATAAAAATTAAAATTAAATAATATAGATCTAAGTTCTTCAATATGCATGAATAATTATAAAATAGAATAGTTCTATACGTAGTCTTGCATAATCATGATTTATTTTGATTAAGTTATGATTTTAGATCTATCTGTTTTTTATTTTTTTATGATTATAAATTTTATAATAAGATATAAAAAATAAAAAATAAAATTATTTAATTTTTAGATCATATGAGATATGATGATTGCATGTGTAGACTAGTTTTAGAATAGTTCTACATAGTTATTTAGATTAGAATTTATTTTGCTGTGATCAATTTAAATCTAATTTTTAGATTATTATGAGATAATTTAGATCTGAAAAACATGCATGCATTATACATGAGATGTAAACAAAATATGTATTAAGTTAGATCAAATTTTATATATGAGATATATGATGTAGATCTAACTAGTTTTGTAGATTTATATTTCTAATTAAGGCATTCTCCTTGGCTGTCCGATCATAAGAATAAAGTAGGATTTCAATGCTCTCTCTTTCCATTCGATGAGGTGTTCTTATGATGCATAGGAGTACTGTGCGTTCATCCTTAATCAGAAATCAAAAACTTACTTTCTGCAAAAATCAAGATCCTAAAACCCTAAAATTTTATTTACATATTTTGTTCATGAACCCTAAACTTAATTGAGAATTAAGATTATGAAATATTAATTAGATCTAAAATTGAGAATTTTAAATCTAAGATATATTCATAAATTTGGATTCGAGCTTGGGTAGCTCAATTAAGTCTAAGCGGTTGATCAAACCGAATCAAAAGTTGGTTAGATGGGATCAACAGTGCTTAAATTGACCAACCTAATAGGATTAAGTCAAGGTCAAGATCGAGTCATATTAGTGATCGATCAAGCTAAGACCTAATTAGGCTCAATGGTTAGAGTCTGGATTATAGGCAAACCCGATTGATTCTGGCTTAACAATTTGGTGTCTAAGGTAAGTCTGGCAGATACGTCTGACTGATTTTTAATTGGGAGCTACTCGACTCAAATGCATTCTTGTTGAGTTAATGGCATATCCCTTCCATCGGTCTCACTTATCTGGCCATGTTTGTTGGCTTAGTTCTAATCTGAGGTGGTCAATAATCTGAGCTAACCAATGTCACTAGGTTAATCATAATAGTTATGACTATGTCAAGTCTAGTTTAATGAGACCTAAATCAAATCTTCCTTAGAAAAGATTAAGTCTAAGGTCTTCCACCATTATAGATATACGGGCCCTTTTCGGGGTTGATTTTTCTCGGCTGGTTACAGTGGCTCAGTTGCATCAGGAAGATGCAACCTTATCTGTTAGGCATTGGATGCTATGGGCTGGAGGATGGATTGGGCTCAATATTTTGGATACGGTAAGAGACTCAATTAGAAATCTAATCTATGCAAATGGTGGATCTGACTTAACTAAGGAGTGGATCAATATTCCGAGCATGGTGAGATTCATGAATTAGAGATCAAGTTTGGGTGCATCATGATTGGAGAATCATTAAACAAGAGTTGTTCACTCATTGGCTAACCCATCACCAATAACTGTTAGGTGAGGTGATGAGTCAGTTGGTGGGACCGCACCATCCATTAGAAATCATTATTCGTGGAGATTTTTGCATCTCTACAGAGGGAGTGTAGGGATCCGAGAAAATAGTGGAAGCTAATTTGTTTAAAAATAAATTCCTAAATAAATTGGTTAAGTCTTAATTATAATATCTAACTAGAAACTTTGACTCTCTATGGGAAAATATCTGCATCCAATCCATTAGCATGAATTCTGGACACCCATAGACTGACCAGATCAAATTACAAGGATTGACTCCGAAACTTCAAAATCATTTTGTATTTTGAGAAGTTAACTCATGTATTGGACCAGGACCCTCCCACCATACCAGTCCATCCTTCCGTTGAATAGAGAGCATCTCTGAATAAGTGGACGGACGAAGATAACAAGGCTAGATATTACATATTGGGCTCGATGTCTGATGAACTTCAGCACTAACATGAAGATATCAGGACTGCTCGCCAAATGTTGGCTCACCTACAGGAGATGTTCGGTGAACAGAGTCATGCAGCCAAGTATCAAGTCACTAAACGATTTTTTAAGGGTAAGATTCATGATGGGTAGTCAGTCCAAGATCATTGTCTGATGATGATCAAGGATTTGAAAGAGCTTGAGAAGCTCGGAGTGAAGTTGGACTTGGATCTGCAGAATGATATAATTTTGCAATCTTTGACTGATGCCTATGGGCAGTTCATCATGAACTACCATATGCATAAACTTCAAAATTTCTTTGCCGAACTTATGAACATGCTGGTTACCGCTGAGCTTTCCATAAAAAATTTTAAAGGCTCAGTACTTGCTATGGAACAAACTTCTTCCAAGAGGAAGTCTTTTGGAAAGAAGAAGTCTGCGAAAAAGCAGAAGATAAAAGGAGGAAAGAAGAAAAAGGCAGAGCTGAAGAAGAAGGCCGCTGACAAAGGAAAGTGTTTCCACTATAATAATGATGACCACCGAAAGTGGAACTACCCTACTTACCTGGCCACCCTAAAGAAGAAGGAGGCAGGTCCTTCTAGAGGTATGCTCATTATTGAGTCTAACCTTATGATTTCTTCTGCATCCAGTTGCGTGCTTGACTCTGGTTCTAGTGCTCACTTGTGCACTTCTATGCAGGGTCTTGAGGATAGCAAGAGGCTGAGGGATGGTGAGATGATCCTGCATGTCGAAAATGGAGCAAGAGTTGCTGCCGTGGCTATGAAAATATATCCTCTTTGACTTTCATCTGATTTAGACTTAGTGTTAAAAGACTGATATTATGTGCTTGCAGCAAGCAGGAATTTGATTTCTGTTTCATGCCTTAGCATTAGAAGGCTTATGTAATTACCTTTTCTTAAGGACCATTGTAACATTCTTTATGAAAGAAATAAAATTGCAAATGGTTTCTTTATTAATGGTCTTTATCAGCTACATATTGATGTACCTATTCTAACTATCGAGCAAAACGTGAATGCCAAACGACCTAGGGATAGTCCAAACGACAGATATCTATGGCACCTGAGATTAGGTCATATAGCAGAAGATAGGATTAACAAATTGGAGAAAAATGGGCTATTGAGTCCATTGACTTTTGAGTCATATCCAACTTGTGAATCTTGTCTTCAAGGCAAAATGACTAAACTCCCTTTTGTTGGACATGGGGAGAGGGCCACAGATCTCCTTGCCCTAGTACATACTGATGTGTGCGGCCCATTTGATGTGCCGGCTAGAGGCAATTTTGTCTACTTCATTACCTTTACCGATGATCTGTCTAGGTATGGGTATGTGTATCTTATGAGACACAAGTCTGAAGCTTTTGAAAAGTTCAAAGAATTCAGACATGAAGTAGAAAAACAAACTGGAAAACCCATTAAGGTTCTTCGATCAGATCGAGGAGGTGAATACCTTAGCCGGGAATTCCTAGACTATCTTAAGGAAAATGGCATAGTCTCTCAATGGACTCCACCAGGAACACCTCAACTCAACGGGGTTTCAGAACGGAGAAATCGGACTCTATTGGATATGGTTCGATCCATGATGAGCTTCACAGACCTCCCAGATTTTCTTTGGGGACATTCATTATTAACTTCAATCTATATTACTGAATAGGGTTCCCTCTAAAACCGTTCCTACCACACCGTATGAGATATGGCACGGTAAGAAACCAAGTCTGAGTCATCTCAGAATTTGGGGTTGTCCGGCTTATGTCAAAAGACAACAAGCGGACAAGTTAGAGTTTAGGTCCTTTAGAGCTCGATTCATAGGATATCCTAAAGAGTCATTAGGATACTATTTCTACATTCCAGAAGACCACAATGTGATTGTGAGTCGACATGCCATATTTCTTGAAAAATAGTTTATTCAAGATAGTGGCATTGGAAAGCAGATTAAGCTTGATGAGAAAGTCTCACAAGCAGAAACGAGCTAAGGACCAAGTGGAACCAAATCAGGTTGAGCCAATAAAGAACACTACCTCCTCCACCTCGTAGATCGGAAAGAGTTTTCCCGTCCCCCTGAAAGATACTTAGGTATTATTTCAGAGGAAGTAGAGGAAATGTTCCTCATAGGTAATGGTGCTCATGGTGATGATCCCAAAACCTACAACGAGGCGATATCAGATATCGACTCCGAGAAATGGCTTGAGGCAATGAAGTCAGAAATTGACTCGATGCACTCAAACCAAGTCTGGACCTTGGTAGATCCACCAGAAGGTATAGTACCTATTGGGTGTAAATGGATCTTCAAGAGAAAGATTGGTGCAGATGGGAATGTGGAGACATTCAAGGCTAGACTGGTGGCAAAAGGTTATAGTCAACGTGAAGGCATTGACTATCAGGATACCTTTTCCCGGTAGCTATGCTAAAATCCATCCGCACATTGCTTGCTGTTGCAGCCTATTTCGATTATGAAATATGGCAAATGGACGTGAAAACGGCATTCCTAAATGGATATCTTGAGGAAGATATCTATATGGAACAGCCGCTAGGTTTCACATCCAGTGATACTGATCACAAGGTTTGCAAGCTGCAAAGGTCCATATATGGACTTAAGCAAGCATCTCGGAGCTGGAACACTCGTTTCAATGATGTGATCAAAAAAGTTTGGTTTCATCAAAAATGAAGAGGAACCATGTGTTTTCAAAAGGGTCAGTGGGAGCGCTGTTGTCTTCCTCGTATTGTACGTGGATGACATCCTCCTTATTGGGAATGATATTCCCATGTTGACATCAGTCAAGATGTGGTTGTCCAAGGAATTCTCCATGAAAGACCTAGGTGAAGCATCCTTTATTCTAGGAATTAAGGTCTATAGGGATAGACCGAATAGGATGCTAGGACTTTCACAGAAGATGTACATAGAGGAAAGTACTAAAGAGGTTTAGTATGGAAAACTCTAAGAGGGGATTAATACCCTTCAGACATGGTATTCATCTTTCCAAGAAGATGTGCCCCAGCACACCTGAGGAAATAGAACGCATGAGCAAGATCCCTTATGCTTCTGCAATAGGGAGCCTCATGTATGCCATGCTATGTACACGACCTGATATAGCCCATGCTGTGAGTGTCACAAGCAGATATCAGTCAAATCCAGGTGAAGAACACTGGACTTCTGTGAAATGTATCCTTAAGTACTTGAGAAGAACTAAGGATATGATGTTGGTCTTTGGTAATGGAGAACTCCAAGTTCAGGGATACACAGACTCGGACTTCATGTCCGATATAGATGATCGAAAGTCGACATCTGGCAGTCTGTTTGTGTGCAATGGTGGAGCTGTCAGCTTGAAAGAGTTTCAAGCAAATGATAGCAGATTCACCATGGAAGCAGAATATATCGCTGCATCAGAGGCTGCAAAGGAAGCATTCTGGTATAAAAAGTTTGCCAGAAATTGAGTAATGCCATCAGATGCCATTCCTCTACTGCGACAACAATTGATAGCCCTTGCTAAGGAGCAAGGTCTCACCAGAAATCCAAGCACATTGAGCGGCGATACCACCTCATCCGCGATTACCTCGAGAAAGGTTACGTCGAGGTCAAGAGAGTCAACTCCACAGATAATGTGGCAGACCCACTTACAAAGCCGTTGGGCCAGCAGAAGATCGAAGCCCACCTTGAGAAGATGGGACTTAGACTTGTAGCCAATTGGCTTTAGGACAAGTGGGAGATTGTTAGATATATGTGCCCTAGAAGCCAGAATTGGCTGACACTTGTAATACACTTCTAGGGGCAAAATTATAATTTTGACTATAATTAATAAAATGGGTTATTTTCTATCACACATGTGTATTTAGTGTCTGTGATACATCCTTTGAGTTAATGGTAATGATAATTCATATTTTCAAGAGTTGAAAATTTAAGACATGAATAATCATTATTAACTCATAAACAGCTCCCGACCATAGGATCATCACGAGGATGGTGATTGATCCGGAAGGTTGGTGTACGATCGCTTCTCTTTAGTAGATGAGTCTTGAGTCTACGGTGTGGAGACACCGGAGCGAGAGTACAGGTACTCGTTAGAGAACGAGGGCACTGAGCGTGACCACCTCGAGTAGTCATTAGGAAGTCTACCTTCTCGTCAATGACTGACTCGATGCTGCAGTAGTGTGTCTGGTTCTTTGACCTGAGATGCATCGGCAGTTCACCTTGAGGGTGTTATAGTTTGACTACACCATTACTCGGTCTCCTAGCCATATGGAACCCTGAGGTGTATGTTGGCTATAGCATGTTCATTGTAGGAACTGGATTGCATCAAGATGGGATCTATCTACCTCGGTGGTAGAGGAGCAGCCCTATGATGATCATGAGAATCAAGTCCAGAAATCCATGGCCATGGTAGAGTGAAATAATAGAAAGAGTTTCTATTTAGATTTTCACATTGGACTCGAATCGAATGATTACATCATATGACAGAGACTAGGGTTTGACGAGTTCACCTTAACCCTAATCTGATCGGGGCTCAAGATAGAAGAACTTAATCACACAGGTAGCTGCACCAAGAGGTTCGCATTCAGCTCTGATGGGTTGCCACCATATACTGCTAGGTGTCACTGGTGGATTTTGGGAGCAATTAGAATGATTTAGATGATCGATCATTCTAGCTGTTCGAATCAGAAGAGTTCTGATCCATCGAAAGGAGTTTCGATGATGTCTATGATAGAGATCATGACATATCCCATTACCATACAGAACTGAACCTAACTGGGTCACACAAACAAGGGTTTGAATCTGGTGATCATCAATTGAACTGATCTAGTTCAATTGATCTGAATGAGATTCAATTAGGTTCAAGGAAATCGTGCTAGCACTCGATTGAACCTAACGTTCTTCTTTTACTATCATAAATAAGTTGTCCTGACTGAGCCAAAGGAGTTTGTGCTCAATCAGAGGCCTTCATATGGTCTGACTGGAGGTTGTCCAAGTCAGAATAGGTTGTCTTATTTGTAAGACATTACCTGCCATTTTTGGTCACCTGCCATTTCTTGTTCTTTGACTTTGGTCAAAAGTCTACCGTTGACTGACTGGTCAAACGTTGACCCTTGACCCTTTGACCACATGTCACCACATGTCATTGCACCTATTGGAGAGCTGGTGGGGGCTTGTCCCCCTGCCAGAACCTGGCAAGGAGAAGGGCGCACGCCAAGGGTGGCGTGAGCCCAAGTAGGATAGGCGCC
Source organism: Cocos nucifera (assembly GCA_006176705.1). Lineage (NCBI taxonomy): Eukaryota > Viridiplantae > Streptophyta > Magnoliopsida > Arecales > Arecaceae > Cocos > Cocos nucifera. Next base: position 1,636 of record QRFJ01007850.1, on the reverse strand, counting down.
TAGGAGTCCTTGTTGGACAAGGACTCCACCTTGTTCCTTTAGGATTCCAATCAGGACTCCACCTCCCTCTACTAAGGATTCCAGTTTGACTGGTCTACTAGGCGCCCTCTAAGGATTGGAATGGTCTTAGGGGTCTAAGGAGGAATCCAGGGGTCTCTATTCCAACCAATCAGATTTAGATCTGATTTCACAAAGGGTTGTGATTGGTTGAGAGGAAGAGAGGAGTTGGATCACAAGAGGTCTATAAATAAGACCCTGCGCCCAACCCTAATTCCAAGTGAATTCAATCAATTTTCCCACGTCCCCAAGGCTGCCTCTCTCCCCTCCTTCTCCATGCCATACTCTCTTCTCTCCCTTGCTCTCCACGTCCAAAAAGTGTTTTGGGACTTAGTTTGGTGCGATTCAGAGATCAAGGAAAGGCGATCAAAAGCAAGAAGGCTGCGCTGCTGCAAAAGGACGACTGCAGCAGATCTTCAAAAGAGTTTTGAAGATCCTCCAGATCAGATCCAGATCTGATTTTTGGAGGTGTGATAGAGAAGAAGAGGTTCTCCAGATCCAACCCGAGTGGATACCGGTAGAGGCCAGGCGCTTGCGTGGCTAAGATCCAGAACCTTCCGCTGCAATCAGGATCATCTACAGGGTAATAGGATTACCCAAATCAAGGTAGGTAATTAAATTTGATTTAATTTATCTTTATTTTATTTTATTTATTAAAATAATAAGAATCAGATCTGATCTGAAACATATCAAGATCTGATTGAGATCAAGAGAAAAATTTTTGAAATATATCTCTTGATCTGATCAGATTGAAACACAAAACCTGATCTAGAAATTAGATTTCTTCTTCACAATTCTTTGATAAATGTAATTAGAAATTATGATCGTGTTCGAATTTACCTTTTGGCATTATAGCTGGGTTATTAATAAGAATAAATACTAGGTTAGCTCAAAAGGAATTCTTGAAATTAGTGATGTGAATCACTTTCCGATTTAATGAGTCCTGTCTTCCTTGGTAAGATGACCATTCACTCTTTTACTTTGAAAAAGATGACGAGCTACTAAACTTCTAAGTCTAGTCATTCATGTAGTGGACCCATGGGCCTCAAGTGCTAGAGGTAGATACTTCTAGCTTCATAACCTTCATTGGATGAACCCTATCTAAGATATGGATATGCTATTTAAATGAACGCCATAAGTCGGAGTCGATTTGAAATGTTGAAACTATTCTAAAATAAGGTAAAGAAGCAAACTGGGAAGAGTATAAAATTCCTTCAGTCGATTTCAAAAGTGGGGGGGGTGGCTCGGCTGTTGAAGTTTTAGATCTTTTCAATGATAGTTTCTCACATATCTTGGAAAGAATTAGGATCTCTTCTATGGATCCTTCTGGAACACCACACATAATGGCTTGTTCTTTAAAGGAGGAATCGGATCCTATTGGAATATGGTTCGATACATGGAATGGGATTTGCCTGGTTTGCGATCTCCCTAATGGAATATGTGCTTGAGTCAGCTTTTGTTACATCTTCTAAATAACAATTTTTGAGTAAATCTATTAATAAAATACTATATAAGAATATGGATAGGGCATAAGCCAGTGTTCCTCACACACCTAGGATTTGGTGGTGTTTGGCTTTAT